>JAJOOS010008390.1:0-31084 GCA_029582725.1 Solanum chiquidenum
TATACATTTACTTAGGAAAGCTAGACTTATGAAAGGGCACCATTTCTTAGTTCTGTCGATTCCAGTCTTGGCCTAGAATTCCTCTTTTAGCATTTATATAAAGGGCACCATTTCTTAGTTCTAGCCCACTTCACACATTCATGAATTCAAGACTTTAAGTAACAAGAAGAGACACTATAGTCTACTAATCAAGTCACAACATTATCATTTGAGGACACTTCATAATCCAACATCATCACATATATACATCATTTCAAGAGAAACATGCTTTCACATTAGCATAATAACACTTTATACAATATCACACAAACTTTACATATAGCTTCATATAGGACTTTACATATAGCCTCATATAGAACTTTACATATAGCTTCATTTATATATAATAACACAACAATACAACAATACTCTTGTAATGCCCTTCATGGCCACAATCATAATTCAAAAGCAACAAGCAACACTTCCACCAAAGGTGGATCCAACCTAAGAAACAATTATAGCAATATTAATAGATCAAACCATCTTACCACCTTTCAAAGGCCATAAGCCACAATACTCATTTCCATGCCAATTATACAATATTCATCAAGTTAGGTCAACTTACCCTCTTTCCATAGCTATCTTCATCATCCTCATATTCCAACAATTAACAATACAATAACAATGATAATAACGACATTCAACTGTACAAGCTAAGCTAAACAATATCCAATAACCAACATAAAGGTTAAATCCCAATTTTATGACCATTCAAGGCTACTACCTCACATTATACAATTCAATAACAATTTTCAGCAATTCAACATAGCTAAGATCATATAATAACAGCCCACATCAAACCACTCAACAAACCTTCTTCAATTACTCAAAATCAATAGACCCACTTTAGGCCAAATTTAAAGAACTTGAGAAGACATGGGTTCATAAAGATTTCTTTGTTAAAGCCATCAATAATCATTACTAACAACATGAAACATCATTTAAAATCATTTAATGCAAGAACCCATGCTTATAATTCGAAATAGGGTTTTGTGTATTTGAAAAACTTTGAAAATCTTTTGATTGGGCTCCTTGAAAGAAAGAATAATCAACGATAAAGGATCCCCATATCTTTGCTAAGATTTTCCCAAGAAATTTGATGAATAAAGCTCCTTGAATCGAAACCCTAGCTCCCACTTCTTCTTCTTTGAGTTGGAGAGAAATATAGAGAGAGGGAGCTTTTGGGAGTTTTAATTTGAAGAATGAATTGAAAAATACTTTTTAAATGTTTTAATACCTTATATAGTTACTTAGCAATAATATAAAATATACCCACTTCTTAATTTAACTTAAAATAATATTTACGAAAATGCCCCTTGCCCACATGGACTTACCAAATAAAACTAAGGTAGAGTCCAAGGGAGCATTTAAGGTCCTTGAAGTGATCCACTAGCCTTGGACATTGCCTTTGTTTTTTTTTTTTTTAAAGCTAAGGCATATCCATCGGAGTATTCAAATGACCTACTTATATCATATATATATATATTTATATAAAATAAAATAGGTTATACCCATTTAATTTATACCAAAAACGAAATTACGAAATTACCCCTTTTTATGCCTCCCTTGGATTGCCCAAATAAAACTAAGGCAATTACCAAGGGAGCTTCTAAGGGCCTTGGAGGTCTACCATCCGGCTAAGGCGAAGTTCAAGGAAGCTTTGAAGGGCAGTGATGCCTTTCGCCTTCCTTGAACCCTCTCTTGAACTTATACTTAGTCCAATTTGTGCTTAAACTTTTAAGATTCATATGTTAGGCTCTAGTTCTTCCTATTTCATTTTTAGGGTCATTACACAACAATTCAAGTAATTCAAGTAACCAAGAATGCCATCAAAATATTTAATCAGTCAACTAAATAGGGTTCACAACAAGGTAATTCATAAAGCATTATAATCAACATGTTGCCTTTGTCATTAATCTCCTTTTTATTTAATAAGATCAATCAAATGGAATAATTGAACCCATCATCTTATTCACATTACTCGCCAACACATATAACGAACGGAAATACACGATTCGACTTATTTTACAATGTTTAGGAGATCACTTGTCTCATTTCAATCAAATAGTCAGTCCAAGACTTGAGTCTTCCACTTCCGAACAATGTCTAAAGCCACATAGTCTAAATTATGTAACACAATATATCTCTTGAAAATCACCTCCAAGTGTTTTACAAAGGTCAAATATCAAAAAGTAGATATTAAACCCCAAAATATCTGCTCAAAAACCCCTCTAAGATGTCGCAAAAGCGACTAGTGGTTCGCAAAAGCAAACCTCAAAAACATCTTGTCCTACGCGATCGTGAACTAAGCTTTACTTTTACAAAGGTCGCAAAAGCGAATGATTCATTACGGAAGCGAAAGTCTGGTCAGGGGCACCATTCTCGATTACGAGGATATGAAACAGGTGAGAATATTCTCACAATGTGAGAATATGCATTGTGATTATGATCGCGAGGCTCATAGAAACTACAAATAGAGCCAACACTCAAAACATTGAAAGAATCCTTGGGATTCATGTAGAACCCCGTACACAAAAAACATATATGAAAGTTGACTAAAATTGATATTCTGGACTCAATGGATTTATTAAAACACTAATCTGAGGTCTTCTTGACCCAACAATTGTGAAAGTCATGAGAAACTAACATAACGCCCAAAAAGGTCAAATCAAGCACGGGTCCTCTACAAATTTAACCAAGACCTAACTTAGACCTAAAATCATTCTCTCATACCAAAGGAACTCTTAGAATTTTGATCCGAGCTTCCGAACCTCGAATGTTGATCAAAGTCAACCCAAAGGCTAAAATCTCTAAAATTTCTAACTTAGGACCTCAAGTCCTAGAAAAGACTCTGAATCTGAAACCAAAAACTCTCATAGAACAATTTCCACAATTTGGAACTGATGGAATCGACAAAATTCCATTTTGACACTCGAAACTCTAAAAGACACCAAAAACCACTTTTAAGCAACTTTTGCCTTTCAAACCCAAAACTTATAAAATTTACAGCTTTCACTCAAAATTTGAAACCAACTTTTAAAACTCAATCAAAAATAACTCGAGGCCAATATTGGGAGAGCAAAAATAGTTATTTCATGAATATTTCCAAAAATGACCAACCAGATCTTTACATATACACATTGATACTAATAAATATCATGTTTTAATGTATCCCACCAATTTATATCCTAAAGGGTAATTTATTTATCGTATTAAGTGTGATTATATATATGTTTTAACTCCTGTACAATATGCAAGAAATATACAGCCATCAATAGGGGCGATTAATTTCATTATTAACATTTGTTATGGCTAAATTATATATACTCTTATAACCATTGAAAGTGGTATTTTTATAGGATTTTTATGATTGTAATTAAATATATATTAAAGACAAATTAGTTATAATTGTATGTATTTTATATATGGTGCGGTGTAACTAAATGTTTTAGCCATTGGAATTAGCGATAATTTTAAAACTATGATGGTGAATCTTTGTGTATTTTGGCATATTATGTCATTAATTGTGGGTATGACAATAGATTCAAGTCTAATCTCACCAAAAGGGTAAGACATTAGGTTCTTATCGTGATGCTCTATGATAAAATTTAAGTTCACCCCCCATCAAATTATGGTCTAAGATGCATTTATATGGATAAGACAAAATAATATTCTTTTGATTAAAATTAGTCATGAAACGTATTGCATTGAAATCGCTTTATTTCCCAGAACGAATATGGTAGTACTGCATAATATGTCTGAAATAAGACAAGTGATTCAATAATGCACATGAACATGTAATGAGGTACTATGCTCAGATAATTGTCTTTTGTTCATGAAGAATGAGAATTTTTATAAATGTTAAAATATATATTCATTCTCTGAAGTGAATGAGATGTATGCCCACCATGCTAGCCATGGAAAAGGTCATGACCCTTATCGAGGACGTGGTGTCACCAAGAATGCCTCTTGACAAACATGTGATATAGATAAGTTTTATATTTTATTTGTTGACTTGTATTGGAAAATAAATAGTGCAATTGAGGCTTATTCTATGATAAATCAGAAATTTATTAACTTCAATTCTTTTGTACTTTGACATAATCGACCGAGACATTAATAGGTCTATAATTATGCGACAGATTATAGAAAATCAAAATGGACATCTATTAAAGAGCTTAAAAATTCCGTTAATATAGTGAATTTTCTCTACGTCTTGTTATCAAGAAAAGTTAATTATGAGACCATCATCAATGAAAGTTGAGATTCAGTGCCCTGCGTTCTTGAAACGTATACATGGAGTAATTTATGGACCTATTCATTCAACTACTGGATTGTTTAGATATTTCATGGTCTTAATATATGCTTCTTCTAGATGTTGTCATGTGTGCCTATTGTCATCTTGCAACTTGACTTTTGCAAAATCGTAGGCATAAATAATACGAGTACAAGCATAATTTTCCTATAATCAGATAAGTATTTTCAGTGATGGAATAATGATTCACCTTCATAAGAGTTAGAGTAATTCAGAAGAAATAAATTTAAAATTTACTCTTGGATTATATATTAAATCTGAAATTTGCTCATAAAATAATAATAAAAAATTTACTAAAGCAAAAAGCACATGTCAAGATAAACTTGAAGTTTACTAGTACAAATGATTTTATTAGTTCGCATGAATGATTTGTCCATCTGAATGATGTTCATATTAAGTATATTCAACATATATAAAAGAACTAAATTTCTTCATGAATTTTATTTGTTCCTTGTTTTCGTGAAAAGTTGATTGGATAACTTAATGTTGAGACTAAATTCCTATATTCTGAAAGTATAAAAGGTGAATATGGGCCCATTCACATTTCATGTGATTTGTTTAATTGGATGCATCCATAAGATGATCATATTTGGATTTACCGTCAACCTATAGTTTGACATTCACAAAATTATTTGTGCAAGATAATTGAGTTAAGAGCACAACTTTCAGAATATGTAGTCTAGACAACTTATCTAGATATTATTGATAAATATCCCAGATGATGTGACATTAAATGTCTCAGATAAATAGATAAATCATTGCTTATGAGAACAAAGTTTCATGTGTTGATCTGGAACACAATATTGCATACTAAAGTAATTGTATGCATCGTACCAATCAATTATGAACAATTTTTCTCTCAATTGATTTATAGTCAGGGACCAAATATTTTTCATATGATAATTTTGATGTATGGTATAATTATTATATATATCATGATGCACAAAGATGGATTTCCAAAATAAATTTAGATTTATGTTAGTTTATCTAACATAAGGGGGGAGATAAGAAGCAACCAAGAGTTTCAAATACTCCTATTGAATGTCCCTAAAGGGAATGGTCTACTATATGCATGAAGCATGATAGACTAATCGACTCTAAGTAAAATAATCATTGAAAAAAAGGGAGGAGAAAATGATTAAAATAATTATAATGAGAAGGTAATATTCTCTTGAAGAGACTACGACATAACACTTTATAAAACCTTAAGAGAGGGGTAGGAACCTGAAAATATTGAAGTCATGAGATATAAATAAGTTAATGCTGTATTGTGAACCGATATAAAAAAAATCTTATTGATGATCTCTTTGATACAACAGCGTGCAATATTGTAACATATTATAAGGGTCTAAATTCTACAGTATATAAAAGAATGTTGACATAGAAATGTTTATCAAGTAAAAAGGTTTAATGATGCATCTTGATAAGTGTAAAGCTTATTTGATTTGCAGTCTAGGCACTAGAAGATGACACACATTTAAAATTAAATGTTGTCACTTGACAATTGATATGAAAATTTCTGAAGAATTCAAAATATAAATCATATGCAAGTTTTTGGAAAACTAGTTTATAATCTTCATATGGATTAAATCAATCGAGAATTCCTTCATATTGTTATGCAATTTAATAACTTGAATTGAACTTATTAAGAGTTTCAAAAGGCAATACAGTAGTTTCTTAATGAATTTGAAGTGAGGAACATGCAGAGTTCTTTGATCTTGAAAGGAGAATTCATAAAAGGAGATAGAATGAATCACATTTCGTCAAAGCTTACTTTTCACACATGAGCTCACAAGAATTGTGATATCAACGTGCAACAAATTTGTCCAAGTAAAGATATGAATGATTTATTCACCAAGTCTCTACCAACTGCAGCTTTCAAGAAGATGGTGTACAATCTTGGAATGAGAAGATTCAAATCTTTGGATTGATGTTCTCATTAAGGAGAGTCAATACGTGATGCACTCTTTTCCCCACACAAGGTTTTGTCCCATTAGGTTTTCATTGTAAGGTTTTTAATGAGACATCCAAAATACGTATTATTAGATATGTGTACTCTTTTTCCTTCTCTAGAATTTTTCCCATTGGATTTTATTATATATGTATACTCTTTTTCATTCACTAGAATTTTTTCCATTGGATTTTATCTAGTAAGATTTTAACGAGGCATATAATATATCAATTACACATTCAAGGGGGAGTCATATAAACATATTTATATTATAGTAAATATTTATTTATCAATATTCTTTAGGAGAAAAGTTAGGAATCATAGTTAGGAACTAAGATAAATTTTCTCTATAAATAAAGGGATTTTCCTGCATTGTAATTCACATGTATGAGTATTTCTCAATCCCTAAATATATTTCAAGAGGAAAAAAGAAGTTTTCTCTCTTCTCTCTACTATTTTCTTCTTCTTGTTTAATATTATTTCATAATAATATATAGATACTTTTTGTTATTTATCAAATACAATTTAAAATTACAAATGCAATCGTTATAAGCAAATATGGTCTCACATTTTTATTAAAAAAATGAGTTGATGTTACAAAGAGGGAATTGTCCAGCACGGTATTATTTTGTATCACTTTTAAAATATTAAGTAAAATTTAAATATCTCTCTATCTATCTCTCTCTCCCCCACTCTTCTTTCTTCCATTCTCAACGGCACCATCTCTCTCTTTGTATTGATAAGTGCTCTTCAAGCACAAGAACAAAGAAGAACTTTCAGACAAGATAAAATTGTTGAAGGTATCTTTTATGCAAACTATCTAAAAAGAAAAGTTGATTATCCTCTAGGCTCATTCCAATTTGTTGTTCACCGATGATGGACCCCCATTTAGAAGTGTTCACGCTCCAATTGAGGTCTGGGAGTACGGGGGAGTGTTAAGACGTCCCACATTGCTAGAGGAATGGGAATTTGGTCTCCTTATATGGACTTGGACAAACCTCCCCTCATGAGCTAGCTTTTGGGGTGTGAGTTAGGCCCAAGACCTAATTTAACATGATATCAGAGCAGCCCCGTCTCACCCGATGTTGGGGCCCCCAAAATCAAAATTGTCCACGCACCAGATGCTAAGCACTAAGCGTTAGGTGGGGTATTAAAGAAGGACAAAAGTCCCACATCGATGGTTAATGAGATGGGTGGACTCCTTATAAGGCTTGGGCAATCCTTCTCCCTTTAAGCTAGCTTTTGGGGTGTGAGTTAGGCCCAAGACCTAATATAACAGTGGTATCAGAGCCTTATATTGACCTTAGTGGATCTGTGAGTTCGTTGAAGAAGAACTTTAAACCACTTTTAATTCATATCTATTTTCAACCCACTTTTAACCCGTGCTTTTATTTTTAACGCAAGGCCAATTTTAATCCGTGCTTTTATTTTTAATGCAGGGCTACTTCTAACCAATTTTTAATCTATATTATTTTAAACCTTATTTTTCAAACCATGACAAGCAATACTCTTTCTTTCAATGCCCCACAAACCTTAAATGGTGAGAATTATCAAATTTGGGCAGTTAAGATGAAGTCTTATCTTGAGGCTTACAATTTGTGGGAAGTTGTAATGGAAGACAAGCCCATACAACAACTCACTGAAAAATCTTCTGATGCTGAAATCAAACTTCACTCAGAAGAGAAAATCAAAAAACACAAAGCCAAAAATGTAATTCAAAATTCAGTTGCAGATTCAATCTTTTCTAAAATCATTGCATGTGAGACAGCAAAAGAAGCTTGGGAAACACTTGAGAAGGAGTACCAAGGAAGTGAACGAGGCAGACAAAATCAAATTCTTAATTTGAAAAGAGATTTTGAATCTCTTAGGATGCAAGAGGGTGAGACTATCACTAATTATTCTGACAGAATTTCCTTGATTGTCAACATAATCAGGTTGCTTGGTGAGGATTTTAAAGATAATAGAATAGTTGGAAAGATTCTTGTAACTATTCTCGAGAGATTTGAGTCTAAAATGTCTGCTTTGGAAGAGTTTAAAGATCTCTCTACCATCTCTCTTGTTGAATTGATAAGTGCTCTTCAAGCACAACAACAAAGAAGAGCTTTCAGACAAGATAAAATTGTTGAAGGTATATTTTATGCAAACTATCAAAAAAGAAAAGTTGATTATCCTCCTTGAAAATATTGCAAAAATAAAACACATTTGGAAAAATTCTGTTGGTGGAGATCTAATGCAGTATGCAGAAGTTGCAAACAAACAAGTCATGTTTCAAAAGTGTGCAAGTTCAAAGTCATTCACGATAAATCACAAGCATTATTAGTAGAAGAAGAATGTGAGGATGAATTCTATTAGAATATATTTTTGAAGAATAATTAAGTGTTCAAACTCAAGTTAGATATATCAACTTGAGTTTGAGGGGGAACGTTGAAATTTGGTAGAATCTTTTTACTTTTTCTTTTTAGTCTAAAAATATTTTGTAGTATTTAATTTCCTTTCAAGTCTAGGGTTTACATTAATTGCAAAATATTTAGTTTTATTTTAGTTTAGTATCTTGAAGGATTCATCTTTAAGAAGGATTCTCCTTTAAGAAGGACTCTCCTTAATTATTTATAAATAGGAATGTACTCTTATATTTGAATCAATGCAAGAATCAATACAAAGAGTTATCATTCATTCTCTCTTTAATTTCTCTTTCTGAGTGAAATTTGATTTCAGCATAAGAAGATTTTTGAGTTAGTTGTTGTATGGGCTTGTCTTCCATTACAACTTCCCACAAATCATAAGCCTCAAGATAGGACTTCATCTTAACTGCCCAAATTTGATAATTTTCACCATTGAAGGTTTGAGGGGCATTGAAAGAAAGAGTATTGTTTGCCATGATTTGAAAAATAAGGTTTAAAATAATATAAATTAAAAATTGGTTAGAAGTAGCCCTGCATTAAAAATAAAAGCACGGGTTAAAAGTGGGTTAAAAATAGATATGAATTAAAAGTGGTTGAAAGTTCTTCTTCAACGAACTAACAGATCCACTACGATCAATGTAAGGCTCTGATACCACTGTTATGGAATGGAAGAAAGAGAAATTAAAGAGATAATGAATGCTAACTCTTTGTATTGATTCTTGCATTGATTCAAATAGAAGAGTACATTCCTATTTATAAATAATTAAGGAGAGTCCTTCTTAAAGGAGAATCCTTCTAGATACTAAACTAAAATAAAACTAAATATTTTGCAATTAATGTAAACACTAGATTTGAAAGGAAATTAAATACTATAAAATATTTTTAGACTAAAAAAAAAAGTAAAAAGATTCTACCAAATTTCAACAACATTTTCACCTAAGAATCAACAAAAATGAAAGTAAGACTAAAGATTTCATCTTCTTCACCATAATTTTTAATAATGGTCTGTTTGGAAAATGTCTTCAAACCAACTTGATGTTTTCACTTTATTTTTATTTTTAAAAATTATTTTTATTTATGGAAATATAAGTAGAATTTTTTTATTGAAACTTACTCATCATAAGAACTATAGAATAATGGCGTTTATTAGACCCCAAATTGTGTGTCCACCAAGTTTTGAGTAGCATGCATTAATTAAAACTATGTCCAAGAATTGAAGATGAAAGAAGAAAAAGTCCTATCTTGGATGATAATTCACCAACTACTAATTCTAAATATAAAAAAAGAAATTAAAGGCGAGAAGACTCAGATTTTGAAGATGAATGGGATGTTCCAAAATTAAAAAGAGTGAATAATGAGAAAAGGCTATCTTCAAAATCGGATAAAATAAAAAAGATACTAAAAAAAATACTTATCATAATATTTTTTTTAAGTGCAGGTTGATAATTTATGATAAAATATATGAATTTGTCTTTTGAAATGGTGTAAAATGGGTACAAAAGTCTATTTTTGAGATTGGACCTAGGGATATGCGGTCTTAAAACTTTAAGTGTTATCTTAGTTTCCAATGTGCTACTCGGGTATAATTTTTGTTAGTAAGTATGAAATCAATATATACATTGGTTCGATTAATATTCTTTTATAATATATTTATAAATATGTCTTATATATGAATTGTGTATTTTGACGATGAAAAAGAGTCGGAATTGAGAATGATGCACTAAACATACTAGTTTTTTTGTGTATCAGGAGATACCTTTACTGAAGGAGTCTAAATTGCAACTGTGGTAAAGGTGGTTTCAACGTCTTCTATCTTGTAGGTTGGGAAAACCTTATACAACTGTGTTGTGTTCTGGATGTAGATATCACCTTCAATTCCAGATATTGGGTGCTCATGTATGTCCTCCAAGGACTTCTATTAGGCCAACTTGGGATGGTTCACTTTTGTTGTGGACACACCATTTTTTGAATCTATCTCAGTGTCTTCCACGTCTTGTTCATAGGTCTTACAATTATGATCTCCCAATATTATTTTGCCAGTATCAATGGATGAAGGTCATTTAAACATGTTTATTGAAATAGTGATGTATGAGACCATGGCTAGAAAAATGAACTCATCAAACTTCTTAATTTGAGGCGCAGGAAGACACAAATGACCAAAAATCTTGTGATTAAATATCACTTTTTCATGATCCAAAAAATCTTAAGGCGCAATAAGTTCCACAGTCCTATTCCCGATAGAAAAATCATTTTCATTATTAATATGTGTAAACAAACATTGAACAATGATAAGTCATAGGATATGTCCAAAATAATATAAATGCAAAATAAATACAATAAAAATCCCAAAAACTAGTAATATGAATCAAAAACATCTAAGATTGGAAATAAATAATGAGGCTAGAATAAGATGTTATATAAAAATAGAAAGACAGTTAGAATAAAGAAAGATGAAAAAGTCTGATGTTCTGTATCAACCAACAGCTCACACTAAAACTTGATGTAGCAACTTTCTACGTACCTCTATGTGCTTTCCTCGTACTCATATCTAAAGATTCCCATAAGAATTTAAGAAGTGTAGCATGAATATAAAAATAATGTACATAGTAAGCATCATATGTTGATCGATCTTACAAAACATAGGATAAGGATTAGGAGAGAGACCTTATAGAGTTGAACTCTATCACACGACTTACGAGTAATGAAAGAAGTGGAGTTTCCTAATCATCTTGTAGCCTCTCATTCATAATGTGGCGTAGATCACACTCATGAACAAGACTCTACTAGACGTGGCTTATGAGACATTCTAGGACCTTTCAAAACCATTTGCTCTGATTAACAAGTTTGTCACGACCCAGGGGTACCCCCTAGATGTAACATGACGTATGAACCCCAAAGGACTCCATAAAAAACACTTTGCTCTCATAACATAAGAAATATAACAATAAAATAAAATAATAGTCCAAGTCCAAAACATTCTATAAGGCAAAGCGGAAGTCTAATACACTTGGCTCATCATAGCCATCTAATACTATAGAATGAAATTGGGTCTAGCCCATACATCATGTTCAAAAGAGAAAATACATGAAAGAAAGTGAAACAATAAACTCCATCCTCGAAGCATGAAGACTCACGAAAGCTTGGAAATATCTCAAAGCAACCTCTAGCCACGAAACTGACTACCTCGACTACCTGACCCTACATTCAGGGAAATGTAGGCAAGAGTATGCGTTAGTACAAAATAATGTACCAAGTATGATATACATGCATAAAATGTTTATATTATGCTAAAATGGGACATTTCATTTCATGACATGCAATTGACCAAGCTAAAACATGATATAAAAGAGTTAGAAACATAAGTCATAAATCATGGTCAATGCAAGCTAACTTAAACTTTAAAACCTTTGAACTGATATGCGATACTTCTTGAAGTAACATTAGTTCAGTATTACTTGTGGGGAATTAGCCTTAACTAACATAGAGACAATGTGAGCTATAACATGATCCCCAGTGTCTCCCACACCAAAAATGATTTCCTACTTGCCAAGGTAAGTACCATGACCTTCTAGCATAAGTGGATCCACTAGCTAATCAACCTATGGGGGAACTTAGTTAAGGGAGAAGGAGATTGCTACTAGAAACCCCACCTCTACTAACGGGGGAGATTCCATCTCATAAGATTGCTTCTAAAAAACCTGCCTCTACTACACGAGATCTTCCATCCCATTATCAATATCCTCTCGGTGCTAAGCATAAATCCCACATAATAGTCATTTCTTACTTGACCTCATTAATCATGGAAAGGGGCCCTTGGACAAACTAATCCAAGCTAGTTCATTAGGATAGCTCTTACTCTATGATTTAATTAGGTGAGAAAGCCTTTCAACTTAAGAATACTTTCTATGTGATAAAACTATTCACATCATTCTATTATGTGTTTCTGATAATATCCTTTCACAACACAACATCATCATTGGTACTTTTCTCTCAAAGCACCCTTAAAACATTTTCATAGATTTCATAAGAACATGCATAAGTCCAAAATTTACCTCTTGAGGTTCAAAACCCACTTTAAATCATAAATGCTTCGAAAACATGGGTTAGATATGGATTTTATCATAAAATCATGTAAAGCTTGCAATACATGCTTCAATTTCATAAAACTCTTCCTTGAAGATCAAAATCCCACTTCATATCATTCATAACTTGAAAATATGGGGATAACATGGGTTCATGGTAAAATCATCATTGAATCATCATATTTCATCAATTCATGCATAAGAGATCATAATTCAATCATTTAAATCATCAATGAAAATAACCCATTATAATTAAAGAAAACCCTATCTCAATTGGGGAATTCTACCTTTTGAAATAGAGGAATTTGGGAACTCTATGAATGGAAATAATCTATGGATGAAAACTATCATACCTTGTATCCAAAATCTAGTCTTCAATGGAGGAATTGAGACCTTGACTTGAAATCCTAGGTTGAATCTTCTTCTTCTTTCAGTTTCTAGAGAGAGAAATATTTGGAGAGGAGGTTTAGTTATTCTTTTTTTAATTTGGAAGAATGAAGTGAATGAGTTATTTTGGGGGTTGAAAAAACTTATATATGGGTCTTAGTGAAGGGTAAAACGACATAGTATACGAACAAATTAATTAGGAAAATACCCAACTGCCTTTTAAAGTAACTAATAGCTGCCCACTAACATACCCCAATCGACGGGCCAAGTCTGACCAACGGTCCGTCTTGGTAGACCATGGATGGCCATTAAAAAGTCTAATTTTAGGCCTCGAACCACGAACCCTAACCACAGACCGTGATCAGACATACATTTCGTATGTCAAGCCGTAGTCCTTATCCTCCAGACCACTTTAGGCAGGGCCATCCACAGACAACACCTACGGTCAGTGGTCCCATCCACAGGCCATGGGTAGACCTCATGGTTTGCACCTGAAATATCTCAAAATGTAATCCTTTTCCCTTTTTTGGATACGGGATGTTACAGTACGACCTTTCATTCGCAAACCAAATGGCCAAGCAGAGCGCACAATCCAAACTTTGAAAGATATGTTGAGAGCCTATCGAATTGACTTCAAGGCAAATTGGGATTACCATTTACCATTAATTGGGTTTGCATACACTACAACAACAATAACTTTTAGCGGCAATAAATTAACATATTAAGAAAGAGTTCTAAAGTCTTTACCCGCATTCATTATGTGCCATTAGATCAAATGTCTTTAAATGCTTTACATATATATACAAAGAGTGTTAATTGTCACTAAAAGTATATATTTAGTGGAAATTAAGAATTTATTGCCACTAAAGATCATTTTTATTGTATTGATATAACAATAGTTATCACTCAAGTATTGGTATGACTCCATTTGAGGCATTGTATGGTAGGATGTGTAGATCTCTTATAGATTGGTTTGAAGTAGTCAAAGTTGCCTTGATAGGATCCAAGTTAGTACATGAGGCTATGGAGAAAGTTTGACTTATAAGAGAAAAGTTAAAAATGGCTCAAAGTCGACAAAAGTCCTATGCCGATGTTAGAAAAAGAGATATTGAGTTTAATGTTAATGTTAATGATTGGGTTTACCTTAAAAATTTCACCCATGAAGGGTGTAATGAGGTTTGGTAAGAAAGGGAAGCTTGGTCCCCGATATGTAGGCCCATATCAGATTTTGAGGCGTATTGGTAAGGTTGCTTATGAACATGAGTTGCCGTATAAAGTGGCATTGGTGCATCTAGTTTTCCATGCCTCCTTATTGAAGAAATATTTTGGTGATATGACATATTTTATTCCCTTAGAGGAATTGGATTTAAGGAGACCCTTTCTTTTGAGGAAGTACCGGTTGAGATTTAGACCTAAAAGTTAAGAAGTTGAGGAACAAAGAAGTTGCTTTCGTGAATGTTTTGTGGAGGAATCATCTAGTTGAGGGTGCTACTTGGGATCCCAAGGCCGATAAGATGTCCCGTTATCCTCATCTCTCTCCTTCTACACCTATTGTAGCTTGAGGTATTGAGTTCCTCATGGTTTACTCTTTTGGTGTCATGTGTCTTAGATATTCCTATGATTTCCTCATTTATGCATGTTCATGAAAAAACTTAAGTTTTGAGAAAATGTGTCGACTTGATTGATTTCTACATGTTTATGTTCACTTGAGTATGAGCTGCATATAAACTTCATGATATGATGTTTTGAACATGCTTTAGCTTAGAGTTGATGTTTCCTCCTCAAATATGTGCATTTATATAATTTCATGCATGATGGTCTATTAGATTTAGTTTCTACCTTCCTTATGATGTCTTGAATCTCATTCGAAGCAAATGACCCCAAGGGGGAGAGAATGAAACACCTCGGATTCGAGAAAGGGTAAAATTTCATCTTTTAAGAAATCTGGTGCCATTTCCTAGGATGCCATCCACGTCCCGTGGAACAACCCACGGACCGTAGGTTTGGTCCGTGGTTGGCTAGTCATTCAATGGTTCATCAGGACGGTGCGTCGTCCAATTCACGAATCGTAGGTAGGTCTCATAGGTGAGCCCCATACTTAGAGAAAATTCAGGATCAAAAGTCAAGATCCACAATCAGGATCAATGAACCATAGTTGGACCCACTGTCCGAGAATGAGGTCTGTCGATCAACGCCTCAGATCTTAGCCTCTGATCCAAACGATGCCTTAGCAGGACGGTCCGTGGGTTGACCAATAGACCGTCAGTCGTTGGTGTTAGACGTTACATTTTTTGGGGCTTTTCGGAATTTTCCTAATTATTCTAGCCTAATACTATGTCGTTTTACCCTTCACCAAAACCCCATATAAGCATTTTAATCCCAAAATTTTCCCATTTGAAATCATTCTCTCAATTTTACAAAAGAAGAGCAAGTCTTCCTCTCAAATATTCTCTCTAGAAAGCTTGAAGAAGAAGGATCCAAGCAAGGGTTTGCAAGTCAAATCTCCAAATCCTCTATTAAATTTAAGCAATTGGAATGGAGCTATGATAGTTTTCATCCATGGAGCCCTTTCCTCCACGGAATTCCCAAATTCTCCAATTTACAAAGTTAGAATTCCCCGGTTCGGTTAGGTTTTTTTTCCATGTCATGGGTTCTCTTAAATATTGATGTATTTGATTGTTTTATGATCTATCAAGAATGAATTGATGTAATTACATGATTTTATGATGACCCCCCATGAACTCATGTCTAACCCATGTTTTCTAGATATTGATGATTGAAAGTGGGTTTTGAACTATGAAAGGTGAATTATGGAACTATGCATGTTCTCATGAAATTGATGTAAATATTTTAAGGATGATTTGAGAGTGAAGTATCAATGATGTTGTTATTATTGTGTTTTTGAAAATATTTCTCATATACATATGAAAGAATGTTTGTGAAAGGTTTTCTCACATAATAAGGGTTCTTAGGGTTGAAAAGTCTTCTAACCTAAAATGAACCAATGTTAAGGATCTATTCTAATATTGAGACAAGAGGCGATTACCCATGCTCTCTAATTGAAAGACCAGAGGCAATTACCTATGTAATATGATGTAAGGACAAGAGGCGATTACCCGTTTTCCTTTAAGAGCTAAGATGAATATAATTAAGAACTAATCCGTGGAAGTTAAGAATAGAATTGAATGGACAAGTGGCGATTAGCCGTGTCCCACAAACTATGTGCAATCATAGGATTGTCTTGATAGATATTATCTAGAGGATCCACATAAGCTAGAAGTTCATGGTCCTTATATTTGCAAGTAGGACACCCCTTTTTCGGTGTAGGGTAGACATTGGATTCTATGTTATAGCTCACATGGTCTTATATGTCGATTAAGGCTACTTCCCGTAAGTAAGTTATAATCAACTGAGGTTACTTCAACGAAGTATCTCATACATGTGTAAGATGATAATTATGTGCACTGACCATGTTTTATGATTTATGTTTTCTAACTCTTTATCAGATGTCTTAGCTTGGTAATTGCAACTCATGATGGTATCTCATTTAAGCAGGTTTTCAAATGTTTTATGCATGGCTATCATACTTGGTATATTTTTGTATTAACACATACTCTTGCCTATATTTTTTCCAAATATAGGTCTGGACAGTCAGGGTTCCCAGATTCATGGATAGAGTCATTTGAAGATATTGAAAACTTTTGTGAGTCCTTAGGCTTTGAGGAACGGTGATGAGTTAGGGATTTCGATTAATCTAGGGCTTAATATTCAAATTTTTAGTGTCCTTAATGCCTATATTATAGTCTAAACTAATGTTAAAATGCTAATTTGCAGTAATGAATGCAAAAGAGCAAGGCATGTGCATTACCGAGAAAAAAAGAGTGAAAAAACTGAAGAAAAGCAAGGTTGGTACTCGCCAAAGCCACTCGGTGAGGTGTCGAGTGGACCTTCAACTCGCCAAAAGTTCAAGCAGGTCAGTCCATGGACAAGACCAACTCGGCAAGAAAATTGATTATTTGGCGATGGGTCAAATGGATCAGCGATATTGGCTTTGATCGCCTAAAGTTATAGAATAGAGGTGGTGAAAGGACAAGCCAAGAAGGAGATGGAAAGGAGCACTCGACGCATCACTGACCAGGTCAGCAACGCCCGACTTATTTCATCGATTGGACTCCGAAGCTAAAATTCTGGGAAAGTATAACTGCAATTTTGAAAAGACGAAAAGTAGTTCCCACATTGTCCAGTTGTGGGTTTTTTATCCAAAGCATTCTAAACATTGTGTTTGCACTTTTTGAGTAGTTATTTAAGGTTTGTTTGATGTTGAGCATAATTTTGAGCATTTTTGAGACTTGTGGATTGTTGCCCAAGCTGATGGAAAATATAGTTGGTAACGATTTCTTGTTCTTTATTATGTTTAGCTAAAAAACCCCATTCTTGGGGGTGTGATTATGTAGTTGAATGTTTCAATTTGCTTATGGGTGTTAGTATTTACTGATTTTATTGTGGATTTGAAGTGGGTTCAATTAGTAGTTTGAGTTTTTATTGATGAATTGTAGTTACAAATATAATTCAAGTTCAACATTCTAAGCTTGCTTGAGAAAGAAGTATTAGCGGTAAAACTATTAGTTTATGATTGTAGTGATTTCAGTTACTGTAGACTTAGCTTGAGAAAGTGGGTCTAAATCCGAACCTACTAATCTAGCTTGAAAAAGTAGATTTATTGAGGTATTGGGTTGTTTGTATGTGTATGCTTGTCGAGGTTCAAGAGAACTCGATTCATTTGTAATAGTTGATTGAGAAATGGCTATTGCACCTAAAACCTAGCCTACCCACTAGGATTCAACGACTTTTAGTAAATAATGATCATCCATTTTGCAAAATTAGCATTCAATTGATCACACTCCCAAGAAATCCCCTTTGCTTGATTACTCATGGTTGTTCATAGTTGTTAATTATTCACTCAAATACCCTCATTTGACATTGATTGTATACACCTATTCATTTACTTTATTGTTTCGAAAATGTCTATATCTACAAAAGATTAAAACACCATTTTACTTCGTAATCAAATTCATTACCGTATCACTCCCTATGAGATCGACCCTAACTTATAGTTAGTTCTATACTTGTTAACAATCCCCTACACTTCGAAATGAATGAAGTGTAGTTGAGCATTATCAAAAATGGTGCCGCTACCATGGAGTGGTGTTTAGAATTCTTTAAGTGAAGTTTAGTCGTGAACTAATTTTGTTGTAGTTGAATCAACTTATTTTTTTTCTTAGTTGGTTGTGATGAGTCTTAGATTTTGACTCATTTTTTTTTCTTATAGTTTATTGTCCTCAAATGCCTAATTTATGCTCCGAACTGATGTTAAAATGTATTTGTAGCAAGGAAGGCAAAATGAGCAAGGCAAGGACACTACCAGGCAAAATGGAGTTAAAATGATGAGAAAGGCTGAAGATAGCCAAATGCTGATAATCGCCAAAGCCACTCGGCCACTTGCCCAGTGGCACTTCAGCTCGCCTAAAGTTCTAGACTGCCAGCCTTGGGGAGAAGCCAACTTGGCGATGGATTTGGACCTTCAGTGAATCAATGAACGGATCACTGACACATCCTTGATCGCCTAAAGGTACATAATCCTTGAGGATAACAATCCAAGTAAGACTGGCGATGGAATGGGGCGATTGGCGCATCACCAACCTGATCAGAAACACTCGATTTACCTCGCCTAATGGTCCTTGTAGCTGAAATTTGGGAAACTATAAATTGAATTCTAAAAGAATTCGAAAGAGTCCCGATTGTTATTATTGAAGTCCAGTTTTAGTTTTCTTCCATTTTGGAGAGCTTTCTTAGTATTTTTCCATTGAAGAACAACTTTGAAGGGTTTTTCAAATAGATTCGAAGTGGGTCTTTGATTTTTAGCACTTTGAATCATTTTAAAGACTTGGATTGAAATACCTAGATCATGGTGAATGTTTTTGGTAGTGATTTCTATATTTTTATGAGGCTTGGCTAAAACCCCAATTCTTGGGGTGTGATGATTTGATTATTTTCTTAATTATCTTATAGGTATTGTTTTTTATTGATTTAAATGTTGTTTTAATGTGGGTTTGATCGAACCTGAGTAGTAATTTATGAATTGTAGTTGCAAATACAATTTCAGCATAGTGTTTTAAGCTTGCTCTATAGAGGGGTTATAAAACCAAGGTTATCTATTGATGATTGTAGCGTGTGGATTATTATGAGTTCATCTTGAGAGAGTGAATCTTAACTCATTCCTACCTATGTAGATCGAGAGAGTAGATAAATTAAGGTTTTTTTGTTGTTTTGTAGTGTCAAGCTTGTCGAGGTTCGAGAGAAATCACCTGAATCGTAATAGTTGTTTGAGAGAAAACTATTGCACCTATGGTCTAGCCTACCCACAATGATTTAGCACTTTATTGATAAGCTTCAATTTCCCATATAGTAAAATTATCTTATAATCGATCAAATACGAGAGTTTCTTCCTACTTGTCTAATCCCATGTTTTAGTGATTATTGTAGTTGTTAATTGACACCTTAAAACCCCCCATCTGACGTTCGTTGTCAAATCATTGACTTATTTTGTTTGATTTCGACAATGTCTACTTCTATAATGGATTAGAATCCCATCATTACTTCCTAATTAAATTCGATAGGGTACCGCTCCTTGTGGATTCGACCCCAAACTTTCGTTGGGTTATATACTAGATTACGATTGCCTACCCCTAGAATTGAATGAGGTGTAGTTGAGTATTTATCAAGAATGGTGCCGCTACCGAGGAGTGGTGTTCTGGAATTCTTTTGTTGAAGTTAGTTTGTGATGTTGTTGTGTTATAGTTGAACCCACTTAGTGTTTGTTGTTGTTTGTTACCTCGAAACACGTGATGAAATAAGCGTAAACGATAGCAATGCCAGCCAGCTAGGCCAAAATGATGATTTAGAAAATCTGAATGATATTTACAAGGCCAATGTGAATGATATGCACTTGGGTGGTGTGGTTTCCATCCAGTTGCCACTGGTCGTGGGGAATGTAGTGTTCCATGTAACGAGCACAATGCTGCAACTCTTGATAATGAAAGGGATATTTGGTGGTTCAGCGCATGAAGACCGCCACGACCACATTAGAAACTTCGTGGACATTTGTTTCCCTTTCTTGCTCAAGAATATATCCCAAGAGTCGGTTATACAAAGATTGTTCCCATCCTCACTGATGGGAGAGGCTACCAAATGGTTAGCCGATTTCTCAAGGGACTCAATCACGACTTGGGATGAATTGACTGAAGCATTCTACACAAGGTTCTTTCCTCCTTCGAGGATGATGTTTTTAAGAGATAATATCGAAGGTTTTAAATGCTGGGATAGTGAGCCAATCCATGAGACATGGCTCCGGTTTCAGAAATTGCTAATTCAATGCCTGACTCATGGACTCCTAAACAACGTGTTGTTACAGTATTTTTACCGGAGTCTAGATTCGGTGAATAAGGGAGTGGCTAGTCAACTTGTCCAAGGTAGTATTATGCAGCAACCGTTTGAGATTGCTTCTGTTTCCATGATAACATGACAAAGATCGACCGTGCTAGGTATACAAGAGAGGATTATGTATCACCCTTGACATTTAGGATGACGAAAAACATACTGAAAATGATCAAGAGAGGGATCAGAACATGGCTAAAATGATGACCCAATTGGATCTTTTGTCAAAGAATGTCATGGGTAGTGATACTAGAGCGGTGAATGTTGTTGGTGTTAGCGGGGTGACCCCCGAGGATGCGCATTTTGATACTCTTTACAATGAGTAAGTGAGCTTCCTTGCAAATCAGGGTGGTGGTTTCCGTCCGAGCTATCCTAGGTCGGGCAGGAATCAAGGTTGGAATAGAGAACGTGATGACGGTTGGAGAAATTGTGAAAGGTAATGGTGTGATCGCAATGCAAGTTGGAAGGAGAGAAATGGGGATAAGGAGAGATAGGTACCTCCCCATGAGTGTCAAAATCCCAAGGATCAAAGGGTTTACCTGGAAAATTTTTGCACTGAAGATATGCTCTTACGCATTCTGTACAAAGTGGAAGGGTAGGACAAAGTGTTGAAAGAGATTAAGGATGACATCTGAACTGTCAATCATATGGTGACCTCTCACTCCGTCTCTATTAAATAGTTGGAGACATAAATGAGTAAAATCTCCACTCATTTGAATCCAAGACCAAAAGGAGGTTGGCCGAGCGACACAATGGCCAATCCAAAAAAATGAAGCTTAAATTGGTATCTTTGTTGTGTCACGACGTCAAATAAGGTGCTTCTTGGGAGGCAACCCAAATTTTTGATGTTTTTAAATTCTGCATTTGAATAATCGATGTTGATTTTTTAGGTTGGAAAGTGTTGGAAAAGGAGAAGTAGGTGAGCTACAAGTCCGATTGGTGAGCCAGATTTGGACCGCTGTTTGAACCACCCAGCTTGATGGGGGATTCTGTAAAACTCGGCAGGCTAAAAGCTCAGTCGGCGAGCCTGACTTGGACCTCCGTTTGAACCCCCAAATTGCTGGGAAGTCCTGTAAAACTTGGTGAGCTGAAGTACCACTCGACGCATCATCGAGTGTGTCGGCTGACACGACTTACTTCGCTGACTGGCGCTCCAACTGAAGAGTTTTGAAGAGCCCAACCATTTTAAATTCAAATTCTCTTTATTTTTCTCACTTTTCAATTTCCACACTCTCATAACCGATATTATATTATTCGTTCTTCCGTATTTTCTTCTTGTTTTGGTAGGGACCTTTTCCTGAGGGATTACTTTGCTTCCTAGCATTTCAAATCTTTCGGCATTACAGTTTGGTTTTCCGAACCCAATTTTTAAAATAGTTGGTTGAAATCGAATGCAAGTGCTTTTTGTGATGTATCTATGTGCTTAATTATTATTGGGTTGATCATGTAGTAGTTTGTGTATCTGTTGTGAAGTGAAATCATACTTAATTGGTCGTAAATGGGTATTTCCCGTGTCTTTAGCTAATTAAATTGTTGGGTTGCCTTGATTAAGTTGTGGGTCTTATGGGGTGAAGTATGAGTAACCCCCCAATTGTGCTAATTGTCAAAATTTTCCCAATGATGGAGCGGTTGACATCATTCTTACGAGAAAAAAAATGTTAATTGGCCAATTTTTGCCAAATTGGGGGAAGTCTGAATACCCCGTGGGCATGGGTCTTATGGGTCTTGCTTGAATTGTATATCGTGAGTATTTAATTTTGTTTTCATGGGATGTGGGCTTGATTTTTAAGTACGGGGCAAATATCAGGCACATTGGGCTATTTGGCGAGCTGGGTCGAGCTCACCGAAGTGGTTCAGTGTTCGCTCAATGTCCCCTAGATCGCCCATTAATTCTCTAATTGTTTAGGTTGGATGCTGTAACTTTTAGCGATATGCCCGAGCTCGCCGAGTTCACTGGGTGATTCACAGAAAGTACTTCTTGATCGCTCTTTTGCATCAAAATTTCTTGAAATTGTTCTGTAATTTTAACCGAGATACTTCTAGTTCGCTTAAAGGTGTCGATGATCTGTCGAATGACCTTGCACATCGCCAACCAGCTTTGAGTTTTGAGCATTTCTATTTTGGAACCTTCAGCGAGCCCGACTTTGCTCGCCAAAGTGATTTGGCGACTCGCCAACCGGTTCGACGAGTATTTCTTCAATTATTTTTAAAAAAAAATTCTTAACTTTATCTAACATTTTCTATATTGTTTTGCAGGAATGGCTAGACCTAAAGTTGATGGTAGAGACATACATGCCCCGAAAGCATGCATGGGGGATTACAATCAATGAGGAAGCAAATGCTTCCCGGCCTAAAGCTACAAAGCTTCCTCCTAAGGGAGGAAAGGGCAAGGAAAAGAAGGCCATTTAGTTGACACCTGTGGAGGAGAGATTTGATAGTGAGGGGGTCCACGCCACACAACTCACTACCTCCGATAGTGGGAATCAGCCTGAGGAGGATTCTCCGACTTTCATCTCTGAGCCAGAAGATGACCAGCTTTTGCAGGCATGGAGAGAGGAGCTACGCTCTAAATCTTTAAATGATCTGTCTAGGATCCCAGTGCCTCCGATGCCTACTCCTCCTTCCACAGCTCCAGCTCCTCCTCCAGCACAGAGAGTGGTCCCAGAACCACTAGTTCAGGGTCCTCCTCCCCGGTCTCTAAACAGACTAAAGGCTGAGGGATTGAGGGCAATACTATAAGAGAAGAGATTGTCTATCGACGGTGTGGTGGATAGATATCTCGATGTTTGGAACACTCTAAGGTTCCACAAGTTTGAGGTGTTCACTAAACCCCGAGGCCCATACATTCCTACTTGGGTCCGGGAGTTCTATTCAGCCTACGGAGAATTGGTACCGAAGGGGAATAAGAAGGCAAGTGCCTTTAAGCTGGTTGAATTTGTGGTTGTTCTAGGCAAGAAAGTCAAGTGCAGATGTTCAAATATTAATGAGGTACTTGGGTGCTCAACTGACTTCATGCATGATTATATCGATCTAGTGAAGAAAAAGACCCTAGATGATCTTCAGGGTTGGTTGGCACCCCCTTCTCCAATGTCACCCCGAGGTGGATTGAGGAAGGTGCCCTTATAGAGAAGAAGGACCTGAAAATTATTGTCAAATACTTGTTTTGGTTCATAAGTAACACCATTATGCCATCGCAGAACGAGTCCATCATTTGACATCCTAAGGCGGCCTGTCTAGGGGTGCTGATCGAGCAATAGATGGCCATGAGGGAGAAATAGAGCCAGACCTCACTCCTATTTTCGGTGCTGATCATCGAACTATGCAAACAAGCCCGTATTCCGAGAGATGAGATGACGCATATGGAGGTGACACCGACCTCCTCTACTGACATCCGGCGTATTGAGGTCGATTACATATGGAATGAGTGTGACAGGAGGAGGGCAATAATGGTTGACATCTGGACCTCCTCTACTGACATCCGGCGTATTGAGGTCGATTCCTCTTCAGGGCAGTAGGCCCTCAGGTACATCTGGACCTTTTATTTTTGAGACCCCTAGTACTTCTGCTACAACCCCTCCCTCTAGTTTTGTTGCTACTACCTCTAGAACACTTATCACCCAGGCCATGTTGTACAAGATGTACCATCTGGCCTAATTTGGTAATGTGCGTTCCTCTCGGGTAGAGGCTATTGTGCTTGGTCGATAGAGCGGGATATTGCTTCCGCCCTAGCTCTTATTAGGGCCGAGTTAAGGGAGTACAAATTAATGATTGAGAGCCATAAGCCAACGTTATATGTCCTTACAGTGAGGGTTGAGAAGTGTGATAAGAGCCAAGGGGCTACTGTTGTTGTGATTTCTTTGAAGGTTGATACTGTTAGACTACATAGAGATGTGGACGAGCTGAAGTCCACTGATTTATCGATGTTATTCAGGACTGTGGAGATTCCTAAGATGTCGAGTGCTGATGTTCCGGCTATTTCTAAGGTTCCTCCGACTACTACTAGAGATGAGGTTGGAGCAGATGATGCTGATGTTGTGTCTGAGGCGGAGACAGATGAGGAGCATCTCGGTGTTAGAGATGAGGATGTGTATAATGATTGACAGACTTAGAGGGTGCCATGGTGGAGATAGATGTGCAGGCGTCATTGAGGGACATGTCTATGGTGGGCTCTAGTGGAGCCAAGGTTGCTGATATGCTGGGCACAAATGTCCAGACAGAGGGAGTTGATAACATGTAGACTTCACCCCAGGCCTATCCTAGCAGGATGACTCTTTGCCTCACTTTCAGTTATTTTTAGATTATTTTTATTATCTCTTTGCATTTTAGGACAACTGCTATTTTTATTGGTAGGGTGAGGTATTTCCCTACCCACCTCTATTGGGTTGTTTTTGTTTTGTGAATATCGTTGTTTTTGGGTTTTCTGAATATTAGATATGTTTTTTGGTTTATATATCTATATCTTGATTTTTTATGCATATTGGTCCATGGTTTTGAATTGCAAATGGTTTTGAATCAATTTTTTTAAAAAAAATTTGCCACCTCTTGATTTGTGAATGTGGTTGTTCTCTTGCAGTTTTGAGTATCCGTTTTAGTCAATACCGATGACTTGAATGGTGGTCTTGTTTAAAAAACATGTGTTTTCAAATGCGATAAGTGAATTGAGTTGCATAAGTCATATGTGAACTCATAGCATCTTATTGTGACTATGCAATTTGTTGAGTGGAACTATTGTGATGACCATTGACCGTTTTGCGAAAATGGTTAAGTCTTGCCTTGATAATTGTGTTGGATGCCATGTGTGGTGAGATTGACTTGTAATGCATTCTTGGTTACACCTAGAACTTTCCCCGTTGGTCTGATTGGCTAATATAAGTGAATGATAGAGATGATCTTAGGAAATTTTTGGAGAGTGAGCCAATGTTGTCATTATACCTCTTTGTGACCACCTTTTGAGAGTGTGAACCTAGCTTGACACCATTTCAGCCTATCATTTTCTTTGGAAGAACCTTGAGCACAAGTGACCCCTTTTCTTTCCCAGCTATAATTGTAATACCCTGTATCCAAAACAGACCAAAAATGCAGACTTTGAGAAGTTGCAGGTGCAACCCACGGTTGCCATCCATGGACCGTAGGTCAGACCACGGCCCATGCTGGTGGTTTGTGGTTCACCAATGCAACCTCTCTCCTGTCACGCCCCGAAATAGGGGTGTAACTAGCACTCGATACCCTAATACATCGAGTTACCCATTGAAACATATTAACTAAACCAAACTTGTGAGGCAAAAATATTGGGCAGCACACCCTCTTAAAAAGTGAAGCCTGGACCTAGAGGTCATGATCTGAAAGAGAATAACCATACAAACAATGGTAGACAAACCAAAAAAATAAAGATGTACTATCTAGCCGACGAGGCCACAATTGAAAACATACCTACTTACACAAAAAACAAAACCCAGAATATTGTGTCCACAATAGGCTCTATGAGTGATATAAGCACTGTCGAGACAAGGCCCCAACTATACCCAAACTGTACAACTAAAGTAAACATCCTCTGATAGCCCCAGGATAAGATGGGGCTTACCAACTCACAACTGAACCTGAATCCTTGCGAGTGGGTCGATTAGAGTCCCTGCCTGTACCTGCTCGCACAAAACAAAAAGCAGCGTCCCCAGGCAAAGGGACGTCAGTACGAATAAAAATGTACTGGTATGTAAAGCGAAAAGTAAAATCGTAAACATTTACTGTAAAAGGGCAATAGAGATACCACCTGAACTGAAACCCAAATAATCTCCATGGCTGACCTTTAGCCCTTTCCCCCCTACTACTTAAATATGCATGGTATGCTGCTCGTATAATCATATGTCGTGAATACATACATATATATATAGATGCAAATGCATGACATACCCAACCAAATGCTAGCAATGGTGGTGCTTTTCGGTAGCGAACCGGCATCATATTCGCTAACTTGTGGCCATCTGTGTCTCATACGTATAAATATTGGCAATAGGCCCTATACCTCCCGATTATAGCTCGGGAGTAGAATGCATAGCATGTCATGTCATGGATTTATAACACATATGAGTTGTTGTTGTCATGTTGCCAATCTTGGCCCATTTGTAGTCTTGTTCTCATAACCCCATAATAACTTTCGTATAACATATAACAATCTCATGGAACTTGATATGTTCTTCCAAATAAGCTTGAAAATTTTACTCGAATTTTATAAGAATAACCTAACCTTGTTGATATTCATTACAAGTTTAAGGTGACTTACTTAGTTCCCAACTTGGTTCCTAGATAATTTATAAAAGAAATATTTCAAAAACCAAGTGTTCTAATAGTTTACATTTAAATTATATTTGAGAGTTTTGAAGGTCGTGAGCTACTTTAAAGTTTTTCTTTAATAATAACCTTAGTGGAGAAATAGGGCTGGTCACAAGTAGTAAGGGTCTCGCGTGACATTTTAATTCACATCACCCAAGGAAAAATACGAATTCATACGTGCATACATATAATCAAGGAAACTGATAAAATGACCTGTAGATGTCGAACACTCCATTTATCCGAACGAGTGAAATATCAAAATAACAGAATCATGAAAATAATTCAGTTGTGATCCCAATGCCTTTCACTGAAGGTCTTTCTAGCAAGAGAATAGCAAAATATCACATTCGGCGTTTTAGGAATTTCCCAGAAGTGGTGCTAAAATGAGGGACGTAGCTTCGCCTTAACATACCTTTTCAATGAACGCTCGAATGGTTGTAGCTTCTTCACGAAAGTTGTTCCTTACATCCTAAACTTCGGAAACACTATATATACACAGCTGGTACACACCTATAAACCATTCATAATTGTTCTTAAATCGGCAGATTTGCCAAATGGCCTCTACCTGACGAAATGTTCGTAGAACTTCATAAAAACAATCATAAAAGAGTCCCGAGATGATTAACTTAGTTAACCAAGTGTAAACCTTGAAGAAACTCCAATAACTACAAATTTATATCTTCAAAAACTTGCTCCAAACGCAGCTAATAGAAGGGGAAAAGGATTACCACGTGTAAATATCACATTTCTAGGCACGGGGGCAATCTTTAATGGTAGAAATCGTCGAAAACTTACCGTCATCATGAAAGTACTCCATAGGAACCTTCTCTTAAGCATTATGACTGTGAATATCACATGCTCTGCTTCTGACTGTGAATATATAAGAATATCATCAATAAACACAATAACAAATTCATCCAAGAATGGTTTAAAGACCCGATTCATAAGATCCGTAAAAGTTGCTGGGGAATTTGTAAGCCCAAAAGACATGACAAGGAACTCAAAATGGCCATACCTCGTCCTAAATGTTGTTTTTGGGATATCAACTTCCCTGACTCGCAACTGATGGTAACCAGACCGTAAGTCAATCTTGGAAAGGAATTTGGCACCTTGTAACTGATCGAATAAGTCATCAATCCGTGGAAGAGGATATTTATTCTTTATAGTGACTTTATTTAGTTGTCTATAGTCAATACACATCCGCAATGATCCATCTTTCTTTCGAACAAAGAGCACTGGGGCACCCCATGGGGAAGTACTTGGCCTGATAAAGCCTTTATCGAGCAAGTCCTTTAGTCTTTCCTTCAATTCTCTTAGTTATGCAGGAGCCATTATATAGGTAGGAATCGATATAGGTTGCGTATCAGGAAGCAAGTCTATAGCGAAATCAATTTCCCTTTCTGAGGGAATTCCTGGAAGATCCTCAGGGAATACCATTGGAAATTCATTCACGATAGAAATTGACTGAAGAGTCATGAGCTCCTTATCAATATCCTGTACATGAACTATATGATATATGCAACCTTTAGCAATCAACTTCCAAGCCCTAAGGTATGAAATAAACTTACCCTTAGAAGTGGTTGCATTACCGTACCCTTCCACTCAGGGACAGGCTCACCTAGAAAGTAAAATCGGACTATCTTTGCACGATAATCAATATTATCATAGCAAGCTACCAACAAATCCATACCCATGATAACATCAAAATATAGCATAATCAACTCAACTAAATCAGAGGAGGTTGGATGATTATTAATTAATACCGTACAATCCCGATAGACACGACTAGCTAAAATAGAATCGCCAACCGATGTAAGCACCTCAACTGGTTGTGGCAACAACTCAGATTTCATGTCAATCTTACTAGCAATAAAGGGAGTGATATATGAAAATGTAGATCCAGGGTCTATCAATGCGTAAACAACTTGAGAAGATATCATCAATATACATGTAACAACATCAGGGGATGCCTCTGAATCCTGTCGTCGTGTGAGTGCATAAAAGCGATTCTGACCACCACTCGAACCTGTATCTCCTTCACCTCTCCCTGTACCACGACCCTGAGTAGACTGTGGTCCTGGTCGTGGGGCACGAACTGAGGGTGAAGATGTTGTGGATCCTGAAGGCTGAGCTAGAACACCTCTGCTCAACATCGGGCACCGACTAATAAAATGTCTTGTTTGCCCACAATAATAACATGCACCTGAACCCTGTCTACACAGCCCAGTGTGCGGCTTACCGCACTGTGTACAATAAGGAGTGGGATGTCTTACCTGTACAGAATGATCCTGTCGACGACCTTCAGGCTGGCCTGAGCTCTGACCTGGTCCCTACTGACTATAACGATCAAACCACAGTCCCTACACCTGTGGTGAGACACTACCCGCTGCCCGAGTTGGATATCGATGGAAAGGGGGCCTAAAATCACCATGTGGCTCCCTATACGACCCTATAGTACGGGCCCTCTTACTCTTCTCCCTATCCCTGCGTGTATCACGAATCCGTTTAGAAAGGTCCTCTGTAGTCTGAGCGAAAGCCTATATGCGGGAAATATCTACATCATCTGATAGGGATGCTACCCTACAATCTCTGATCAAATGATCTGCCAAATCATCAACATAACGATGAACTCTGGCTCTCATGGTACGTACAATATCTGGTGCATATCTTTCCAAAGAATTAAACCTGTGGCTATAATCCCTCACACTCATGGTTCCTTGATTCAGATTGATAAACTGGTCAAGACGGGCCTCTCGAACTTCCCGTGGCAAATAGTGGGCAAGTAAGGCCTCAGAGAAGTCCTCCCACTCTGTTGGCGGAGCATCATGTCCTCTAGATCTCTCTCATGCCTCATACCAAAGGATGGCTACATCACGTAGCCGAAAAGAAGCCAACTCCACTGCCTCTATGATAGAGGTATGCATCACCATCAATACTCTATATATGTGGTCTATAAAGTCTTGGGGATCCTCAGTAAGATTAGATCCTGTAAATAACGGAGGGGCCAAATGAAGAAACTCTCGTACCTTCGAACTTTCTGACCGGTCTCTCTGAATATCTACTCCTGACTCCAGTTGTCGCTCCTGAATAGAAACCATCCTAGTCAGCAACTGAACTGCCTCTCTCATCCCTTGCTCCCCAGAGATCTCTGGTGGAGAAACAATAGGTAATGGAGGTCTTGTGTCCGTAGCTTCCTCAGGTACCAATGGAACTGGTGAGGCTGGGGGTACTGCATCTCCTCAGGCTTCAATAGGTGCCAATGAGGCTAGTACTAGGGGTACTGGAGATCCAGCATGTTCCTCCGAGGGAAATCTCTCTTTGACCCGGTGGGGAACGGCTAGTACCTTCCCTTGGATCCATACCTATCTCTTGATCTGCCATATCCGAAACGAGTGTAGCCTGTTAGACAAGAAACATAAAGCACGACTTAGATTTCAAATGTTCTTATACTTTTGCACTATAGCATGATCTATCAGTTTAATGAAATGTAACCATTCCTAAATGCCCTGTAGCCTCTTGATTATAAGTATGGTGAAGAACACACCCATAAACAAGACTCTACTAGACACGGCTTGTGGACCCCCCTGGGATACAACCTGCTCTGATACCAAGTTTGTCACGCCCCGAAATAGGGGCGTAACTGGCAATCAATACCCTAATACATCGAGTTACCCATTGAAACATACTAACTAGACCAAACTTGTGAGGCAAAAATATTGGGCAGCACAACCTCTTAAAAAGTGAAGCCTGGACCTAGAGGTCATGACCTGAAAGAGAATAACCATACAAACAATGGTAGACAAATTAAAAAAATAAATATGTACTATCTAGCCGACGAGGCCACAACTGAAAACATACCTACTTACACAAAAAACAAAACCCAGAATATTGTGTCCACAATAGGCTCTATGAGTGATATAAGCACTGTCGAGACAAGGTCACAAATCTTTTCTTTTGAGGTTATATTGTTGTGTTAGGCTGTTTGTGGATCATTTTTGTTCCATTTTAAAAGAGTAAGAGTTAGGGTTCTTGAGTGAAGAAGAGAAAGAAGAGAGGAAGAAGAGGAGTTGGAGCTAGGGTTGAAGAT
>JAJOOS010008391.1:0-25518 GCA_029582725.1 Solanum chiquidenum
AAGACCGCCAGATTCAAGATCAAGCTCGAAGACCTTGGATTCAACTAGAAGTCAAGATCAAGATAAAGTTTAAGTTCAAGAATGATCAAGATCAAGACCGCCAGATTCAAGATCAAGCTCGAAGACCTTGGATTCAACTAGAAGTCAAGATCAAGATAAAGTTTAAGTTCAAGAATGATCAAGATCAAGACCGCCAGATTCAAGATCAAGCTCGAAGACCTTGGATTCAACTAGAAGTCAAGATCAAGATAAAGTTTAAGTTCAAGAATGATCAAGATCAAGACCGCCAGATTCAAGATCAAGCTCGAAGACCTTGGATTCAACTAGAAGTCAAGATCAAGATAAAGTTTAAGTTCAAGAATGATCAAGATCAAGACCGCCAGATTCAAGATCAAGCTCGAAGACCTTGGATTCAACTAGAAGTCAAGATCAAGATAAAGTTTAAGTTCAAGAATGATCAAGATCAAGACCGCCAGATTCAAGATCAAGCTCGAAGACCTTGGATTCAACTAGAAGTCAAGATCAAGATAAAGTTTAAGTTCAAGAATGATCAAGATCAAGACCGCCAGATTCAAGATCAAGCTCGAAGACCTTGGATTCAACTAGAAGTCAAGATCAAGATAAAGTTTAAGTTCAAGAATGATCAAGATCAAGACGGCCAAATTCAAGATCAAAGTCGAAGCTCTTGGATTAACCTAGAAGTCAAGATCAAGATATAATTCAAGTTCAAGAACGATCAAGATCATGACCGTCGGATTCAAGATCAAGCTCGATGCCCTTGGATTCAACTAGAAGTCAAGATCAAGATAAAATTCAAGTTCAAGAACGATCAAGATCAAGACCACCAGATTCAAGATCAAGCTCGAAGCCCTACAAATCAACTAGAAGTCAAGATCAAGATAAAGTTCAAGTTCAAGATCAAGATCAAGATGAAGTTCAAGTTCAGGATCAAGATCAAGTTCAAATTCAAGATAAATTAAAAGTCAAGCTCAAGAGCCATTGAATTATATCTGAAAAGGCGAATTTAGAGGAATTATAGAGATTGTAACACTCACATTTTAAATCAGTAAAATGATTGTTGCATACTATTCTTTTCTTGATTATTATTTTCTCGACGCAAAATTTATTGTCTACAAATTTTGGCATGCCTAGTGGGACAATCTCTACCTCTCATCTCAACTTTTCAAGCATCACAGAATATCAAAATGTCTTGCACTATAGAAGAACGGCTAGCAAGCTTGACTAAAGCAATTGAAGGCTTGATAAATTGTGCTCATGAACAAGATGGTAGACTTTCCAAATTAACAAATAAAATGGATTACATGATCGAAACAAGATCAAGTCAAGAATCTTGGAAGCTTCCTAGAATTCAAGACGAAGGAGAGTCTTGCATAAATCAAAGAAAGATCAAATAGACTCCTCTTTCTGTTGGAGGTTTAATTCCCATTGATCAATTGAAGGGCTTTATCATAGAGGCTATCTAAGACAAATCTGAGTCGCCATCAAAAGTTTCTCCTACATATGCAAAGCCATATACTGATGAGTCAACAAATTGAACTCATTTAGCGTTATATTTTGATAGAATTAGTGTCCTCAAATGCATATTTTGTCTCAATATCTGATGAAAACCATTAAGTTTCAAGTATTTGGAGTTTGCACGAAAGCACGGACACTACATAGCAAAAAAGGAAAAAAGGCAGCTGAAAGAATGAAGAAATGAAGATCTGAGAATCACCGAACACATTCGGTGAGTCGCCAAAAAGTCTTATCCTCGCCTTTTGTTCCAGTGTGCTTAGCCCTGAAGGAAAGGATCAAATCAGCGGAGAAAAGGAGTACTATGTTGCCCAATGATCCAAACACGATGATGTTGAAGGATAGATAAAGACGGTGATGAAACCTACCAAAGGGTGGATCACTGAGTTGATCGGCAATGTCGACTAACGACGCCGAATGATCCGCTGCAACATAGATTTTTGAAAACTATAAATACTCGTTGAGAGTTGTAGTTTAGTATCATATTTTTAATATAGAATTTTTAACATAGACTTTTGAGTCCTAAGCTTGGAAAGGGCTTTGAAGAACTTGAAGATTCAAAGGGTTCCAAATCCAAGATTTTGGACTTGGATTTTGAGTATTCTTCACTTTTGACTTGTTTAAAACTTAATCTTGCATACCCATTGATGGAAACTAAAATTGGTATACATGTTTACCTCTTTTACATATGTAGCTAAAACCCCAATTCTTTGGGTGTAATTTTGTGAATATGGGCTAGATTTTCTGTTGGGTCTTGCTTGTTGATGATTTATTTGTTGTTTATATGTGATTTCGTTTAGTAGTTGTGGTGGAACTTAATGAAATTGTAGTTGCAAATACGATTTCACCTTTCTATTTTCGGCTTGCTCAAGAGAGAGGTCATAAAACTAAGACTACTAAATTGATGGCCGGTGGGAGTGGGTGGACATAAGGTTCAGCTCGAGAGAGTGAACCCTAGTCCTTCTCCCACACACTCAGCTCGAGAGAGTGAGTGGGCTAAGGAGTAGTTTGTTCTTCAGGCGGCAAGTGGGTGTCCGAGAGGAACCCATTTGATTCGAGGTAAGTTGCTCGAGAGAGAATTTACCCCACTATGGTTTAGTCTAGTCACAAATATTTAACAAATTTATTATCAAAAACATGTACCCAATAGTTTAGTATATCCCGTATTCCTATCACATCCCAAGAACCCAATCTCCTTGATTAGTATTCTTTGCATTTTTGTTGTTTTTACTTTCTTGTGACAAAAACCCCTATTTTTAATTGACACTTTTGTTTCACCCATTAAATATAGTATGTTTGTATTTGACAATGTTTTCAGCTATGACTAATTAGAACTAAATTTTATTTTTCTACTAATTCTCAAAACCACTCCTTGTGGCAACGATCCCAACCATTGGTTGGGTTATTATACTGTTGTTTGATCGTAGACACTTGAATTGGAAGTTTTCTTGATTACGCAAACGTCAAAATGACGTCGTTACTGGGGAGTGGTGTTACTTGAGAATTTGTAGTTAAGTAACATTTTTGTTCTTGTCAGTTATATTTTACTCACTTTATTTTTAGTTTGGTTTTCTTTGTGTTGATGTTTTAAGCAATAAATTTACAATGGCTGAGATGGACCAAGAAGTCGAGGGGGATTTTACATTAGCCGCACTGGCTACTAAGTTGAACTATATTGCCACCAAAATATCAGAGGTGGAAGTCCATTGCAAAAGCCAAGGGAGGTACATACCTCTTCATGAGTGGGAAAAGCCTAGAGGCAGGGGGAACAGTCGTGTTGAGGAAACACTACAAATCATTCTCCAAAAGATCACTGAACAAGATCGAATGTTGGAAGGCATGAAGGAGAATATTGAAGTGTTGAATCAGATGATTGGCTCTCACTCTAGATCTATCCAGATGATCATGAAACTCTTGAGGTATGCAGTGCCTCATCTCGACTAAGACGAACAATTGGGGTTACCTGGTACCACTAGGACAAACTCCAATAATAGAGTTTGAAGGGTGACTTGCATCGTGCCACGACTTTAACTAAAGCGCTATTTGGGAGGCAATCCAAAACCCCTCAACTTCTTTATTTTTACTTCAATAAATAATGGTGTGTTAGTTGTGTAGGTTTAAATGCGGGAAGTATATAGAAAATACAAATTGGCAAGAAAAATGGTCAGTCAGTGCAACGCTGAAGAGGTCGGCGTGCCCAACTTGACCCGTCGTTTGGCTCAACACAAATTTAACTTGGAGCCTGTAAAACTCGGCAAACTTGAGAATCAGTTCGGCGAGTCGCCCACCAGTTCGGTGACAATGACCTAGACTGTCGTCTTGACCCCAAAGAAATTAAAGATCATGTAGGAATCGATGGGGTAAGTAACCACTCGGCAAATCGGCGAGCTAATCAGCGATTGCGACTATTGTCACCGAATGGATGTGAACTGAACGGTTAATAAAGGCCAAAAGCCTTAAAATTTGAAATTCTTCACTTTTCGTCGCTTTTAAACTTCACAAAATCACACCAAGGTATTATTTTCCTTAATTTCGCATTTTACTAGTATTTTGGTTGGTTGATTTATGCTCAGAGTTGGAGTTCTTTGCCGCCTAGCTTTTCAATCGCATTTTAATCAGCATAAAAGGTTAGTTTTCGAAAACCCCGAGTTTATTTTATTGAAGTTTGTACTCATTTGATATGATTGTATCTTAGTGATGTGTGTTGGGCCTCTCTGATAGGAATAGAATGATTGATTGCCAATTTTAGTTTGAAAATCATGTCTGTATGGTTTTGATCATCAAAATGATTGTATTCTTATGCCTTGGAATGAATGAAACTGGATTGGGTGATGCTTGCATGTTGTTTAGATTGATTGGGTGAAGTCTGAGTAACCCATGCATGTGCTACATGACAAAAATTGCTCAATGATAGAGTGGGTGACACCAGTTTTAAGGGCAAATATCATCAAATGGCCAATTTTGGCAAAACGGGGAACAATCTGAGTATCCCGGTGTGATGGGTAGTACGGGTCTTGTTAAAATTCCATGAGTGCATGATTTGATTTTGTTTCCGTGGGTTGCGGGGTTGAATTTGAGAAGATTGGTTGAAAATAGGCACGTTGGGTCGATTGGCGAGCTAGGTCCAACTCGCCGAACGACTCGGCAGTTTGGTTAATGTCCTCATCTCACCGATAATTTGGCGCCCTGATTGATATTTGATACTGTAACTTTCAGCGAGAAGCCTGAGGGCACCGAAGGCACTCGGTGACTCATTGAAAGTATTATTATTGCCCTTTGTCTGCACCTCTGAGTCTATGTTGCACTGTTACTTTTGGCGGATAATCAGTTGTTCGCCGATCAGGCTTTCCCATTGCCGATTTGCCAAAATTTGCAAGCTAAACCCTTCGGCGAGCACGATCTAGCTCGCCAAAGGGGTTCGGCGATTCACTGACTGGATCGACGAGTCATTCTGCAATAAGATTTTTTTGTAATTGTGTTTGATGTTCTCATAATTTCTCTCGATCTTTTGGAGATATGGTACGCACAAATCTAAATGAGCCACTCCAAAAAAAAGCAAAGGGCATTACGATAAATGAATGAAGGTCAAATCCTCCACAGAAGCGAAAGCAAGATCTCCCACTAGGAGACAAAGGCAAGAGGCAAAAGCACAAAGCTAGGAAAGGGATAGCAATTGAAACCCAAGTTGAATTTCCTGAACCAGAAGACGAGGAGCTCTTGATTCCTAAAGGAGTAGACACCAGGCTAAATCTTAGCCTACGCCCACCGGAGATCCCTCAGTTTCTACCCCACCTACTACTAAATCATTGCCAACTCAGGCACCCTCAGTGACTCCTGCAGTGCCTATAACTCCTCAACCTAGGTTGCTGCACAGACTAAAAGGTTATGGAGTCTGGACTATCATAGAAGAGAAGCTACTATCTACGGAGGGTCTGGAAGGAAAATATCCAGATGTTTTGGACACCCTCTGATACCATGAGTTCGAGCAGTTCACACGGCCCCAAGGTCCTTACCTTCCTTCCTGGGTTAGGGAGTTTTACACAGCTTATGGAGAATTAGTGCCTAAGAACAAAAAAAAGGCAAGTGAGTTTCGACCGGTGAAGTTGATTATGGTCAAAGGAAAGAAGGTGGAGTGTCACATCGATCATATTAATGTTGTATTAGGAATACTACTACACTTTGTACTTCCTTACGAGGGGTTGCCTACTATTCTGTCCCTCAATGATTTGAAGGGTTGGTTAGCTCCGCTGATTTCTGACACCACCTAGAGGTGGATCGATGCAGGAGCCCCCATTGAGAAGAGGGACATGAACATCGCCTCCAAGTTCTGGTTTGGCTTCATCAGCAGCACCATAATGCCATCCCAGAACGAGTCTATTCTGCTCCATCCTTAGGCGGCTTGCCTCAGTTCTATCATGGCCAGGAGGTGGATCGACCTAGGACTACTGATTTCGCAGGAGATTGACATGAGAGCCAAGCATATACTTACCTCTCTGCCATTCCTAGTTTTGATCACTGATTTGTGTCGGCATGCCGGAGTACCCCGAGATCCTGTGAATGATATAGAGGTCATCCCTTCATCCTCCACGGACATTCGGCGTATTGAGGCCGAGTTCACACGAGAGGAAGTAGATAGGAGGAGATCAGCTCCGACAGACACTACTCCTGAGGTTGATATTGACTCATTACCAGCAGGGCCATCTGTGTCTACTCCAGCCTCTGAGCTTTCAGGTACATCTGCACCTTTCTCTTCTACACAGGTACCTGGTGCTACTTCCTCCTCCTCCCAGCCAACGAAAATTACTAATGCAATGATCCTGAAGATAGGGCACTTAGCCCAGTCAGCGGATGTGCGGGCTACCCTACTCGAGAGATTTGTTCCAGATATGATCGACAGGCCATACTAGCAGCACTTACCCCCCTCCATACTTCTATTAATGCCTTGAAAGTGAGGGTCATTGCTTGTGAAAGAAAACGGGGGGGAGACCTCTAAGGTGACAGCTTTAAAAACCGAGGCTGCAAGTTTGAGGAAGGACGTAGACTATCTTAAGTCTACCGACTTCACTTCACTACTAAAGGTTGTTGATGACAGGGATCGTCCTGAGACCTCGGGGATTACTCCCGCTACCACCGGAGATGCGTAGAAGGGTGGAACAGTGGAGGAAGAGTTGGATGCAGAGACCGACGAGGAGTTGATAGTAGTGCACGAGGAATAAATGCAGGAGAGCCGCGATGAGAGCATAATCGGAGATTTGCCAGATCTTGCAGGATCGATTGTGCATCCAGTGATCCAGCCATCACTGACTGAGACCTCCACATCAGCTCCTAGTGGAAGGGGCACTGCTATTCCTTCTTAGGTGAGTTCAGGTACTGAGACCCGAGACCAGACAGATGCTTCGGGCACTGATGCCTCGATTCAGACAGAGCTGACAAAGGGAGCGACTGCATAGACAGGACCTTTCTTTAGATCCCTCTATGCCTTACTTATTTTTATTTTTGGATAGTTTTATTAGCATTTGAGGACAAATACTTTTTAATTATGGTCGGGTGAGGCTCACCTTATGTGTGTGTGCTATTTGTGACTCATGTTTTTGTGTATGTATTAGGTTGTTCTATTTAAAAATTGTGTTTGATATACTGTTTCTGTGGATGTTTGAGCTTATGGATCCTTTTATTTTGAATTGAAAATTTTTAACCTGTCCAAAATTTTTTGCTCCCTTTCGTGTGTTGAATGTGGTTGTTCTTTGGTAAAATTTAAGTCTCGGTTCCGATCAATACCGATGACTTGAATAGTGCTCTCAATCGAACGAACATGAATGTGCGGCTATGATGAGGCCAAATGAAGATGCATAGACAATATGTGAACTCTTTGCATCTCGTTATGACTAGCCTAGTATCGAATTGAGTTTCTTGTGATGATCATTTCACACTAGCGAAAGTGTGGAGTCTTGTTTGATTGTAGTGTCAATGCCTAGTGTGATGAGCTTACTTTGAACCATGCATGATAGATCCTAGAATTTTCCCCATTGGTCTGGTCAACTAAGTGATGCTATCTCTTGATATGATCTTAGGCAACTTCTAAGAGTTTGAGCGAATTTGACATATACCTCTTTTCTGACCTACCTTGTGAGTGTGTGAACCATATTTGAACACCCCTTGAGTCTTACCTTTATTTGGAACCTTTCTTTATCCATTACCCATAATCATCGTGAAGTTGTGGTTTGTTGAATAGCCAACTTAGGCCAAAAGTCTAAGTTGGGGGTGTGGTAAAAATAAAAGGCAAATCAATAAGTGCAAGAAAATCCCTCTTACACATGGTTTTGAGAAAAATGGAACCCCTCCATATAAAAAAAAAAGAGAAAAGAGAAAGAAAAAGAATGAAAAAGAAAGTTGTGGAATAAAGTATAAAAGAAATGGGGTTCCCAAACAATCCATGGAAAGTGAATAATAGGATGACTTCTGAGCACTAAAGAGAATGATATAGGAAAAGGAAATGAAGATTTGTTAGTACCACATTTCATGAGGCTGAAAGTCAGTGAGCCTAAATGGCCATACCTTTGCACTCAGCCCCATTACAAGCCTTGAAAAGACCTTTTTGATCTTGAGTGAGCTGAAGCAAATGTTGATCGGAAAATACGGGTAAACCTAAGGGTGAAAGCATGCATTGTGTTCTTCTTTGTGAGTGTGAGCGTTGCATCTGATTCCGATTCTTTAAACTGTGAACCATTGTGTGAATATGGAATCATTCCTTGTTTGGGGGCATTTGAACACTTTGGTTGAGCTTGAACTTGCACTTGAAGAAAGTATTGTGAGAATGAGATTTTTTTATATTGGTGAGTCACAACTTGAATCTTTGAGTGCACATCTGATCTTTGCATAAGTAAATTGAGTTTTGTTGTGTGCATTCATGATTGAGTCTTGTGTAGCACTGCTCGAGACACCCTTTTTGAACGGCTGAACTTGAGTTTGCTTGAGGACAAGCAAAAGTTTAAGTTGGGGGTGTTGATGAGCCCACAAATTGAACTCATTTAGGGCTATATTTTGATAGAATTAGTGTCCTCAAATGCATATTTTATCTCAATATCTGATGAAAACCATTAAGCTTTAGGTATTTGGAGTTTGAAGGAAAACATGGACACTACTTAGCAAAAAAGGAACAAAGTCAGCTAAAAGAACGAAGAAATGGAGATCTGAGAATCACCAAACCCATTCGGAGAGTTGCCAAAGGGTCTTATCCTCGCCTTTTGTTCTAGTGTGCTGATCCCTGAAGGAAAGGATCAAATCGGCAGAGCAAAGAAGTAGTCGGCGTATCGCCGAACATTTCTGCAAAGTTGTACTATGTCGCCCAATGTTCCAAACATGACGATGCTAAAGTATAAAGTAAAACGGCGATGAAACTTATCAAAGGGTGGATCACCGAGTTAATCAGCGATCTCGACTAACGACACCGAATGAAATGCTGCAGCACAGATTTTTGAAAACTATAAATACTCATTGAAAGTTGTAGCTTAGTATTAGATTTTTAATATAGAATTTTTAACATAGAATTTTGAGTCCTAAGCTTGGAGAGGATTTTGAAAAACTTGTAAATTCAAAGGGTTCCAACTCTAAGATTTTGGACTTGGGTCTTGAGCATTTTTCACTTTTGACTTGTTTCAAGACTTAATCTTGCATACCGATTGATGGAAACTGAGATTGGTATTCACTTTTACCTCTTTTACATGTGTAGCTAAAACCCCAATTCATAGGTTGTGATTTTGTGAATATGGGTTAGATTTTCTGTTGGGTCTTGCTTGTTGATTATTTATTTGTTGTTTAGATGTGATTTCTTTTAGTAGTTGTTGTGGAACTTAATGAAATTGTAGTTGCAAATACGATTTCACATTTGTGTTTTTGGCTTGCTCGAGAGAGAGGTCGTAAACTAAGACTACTAAATTGATGGCCGGTGGGAGTAGGTCTACATGAGGTTCTTCTCGAGAGAGTGAACCCTAGTCCTTCTCCCACACACTCATCTCGAGAGAGTGAGTGGGCTAAGGCGGAGGTTGTTCTTCATGCGGCAAGTGGGTGTCCGAAAGGAACCCATTTAATTCAGGGTAAGTTGCTCGAGAGAGAATTTACCCCCACTATGGTCTAGCCTAGTCACTAATATTCAACAGATTTATTATCAAAAGCATGTACCCAATAGTTTAGTTTATCCCGTATTCCTATCACATTCCAAGAACCACCCCATCTCCTTGATTAGTACTATTTGCATTTTTGCTGTTTTTACTTACTTGTGACAAAAAACCCCATTGTTAATTGACACTTTTGTATCACCCCTTAAATTTAGTATGTTTGTATTTGACAATATTTTCAGCTATGACTAATTAAACCTAAATTTTATTTTTCTACTAATTCTCAAAACCACTCCATGTGGGAACGATCCCAATCCTTGGTTGGGGTATTATACTATTGAACTATCATAGACACTTGCATTGGAAGTTGTGTCTTGATTACGCAAACATCAAAATGAGTTGAAAACCTTTGAATCTTCAAGTTCTTTGAAACCCTTTCCAAGTTTATGTGCTTCTTGACATAAAGAATACTGATTTTTATTATTGTGGTTGTAAACCTATACTCCTTGTGTGAGTGTTTAAAAGCTTGGTAAAGCTTTGTTGAACCTTGTTTAGAAACGGAGGTTGCTTGGGATATTGATTCCCTCGAGGTTTTCGTAAGAGTTAGGTGCTTCTTGTTTGATTAACTAGGTGAGGTCTTTAGGTTTAATATGCCCATAGGTTGCTCTTTTTTTCCTCTTGTTAGGTCTATCTATTTATCCGGATTATGTGCTTGTTAGGATCTAGATTGGAGGTTATTGGATTTAATACATCATTTAGTTGCCAATTGTTTCTTATCTTGTGTCTCTTCTTCTATCTTTCTTTTGTTTCCGCTCAACCTCCTAAGCTTCAACAATTTGATGGCAAAGGAAATCTCAAACAACATATAGCGAACTTTATTGGAACTTGCAATGATGTTGGGACGTATGGTGATTATCTCGTTTAAGAGTTCGTTCGATCTCTCAAAGAAAACGCCTTTGATTGGTACACACATCTCAAACAAAATTCAATAGATCGTTGGGAGAAGTTTATAAAAAGAGTTCCTCAATCATTTCAATAACACAAGAAGCGTCATTAGTATCATTGAACTTATAAAGGCTTGTCAAGGTAAAGATGAGCTAGTTGTTGACTTTATCAATCACTGGAGAAGTTTGAGCCCCAACTACAAAGATCGCCTTAGTGAAACTTCTAGCACTAAAATGTGCATCCAAGGCTTGAATTGGGGTCTTCACTACATCTGGCAAGGATTAAAGCCCAATACATTCGAAGAGTTGGCAACTCGTGCACATGGTATGGAATACAACATGACTTTAAGAGAAGATAAATGATCTCATGTCTATGAACCTCATGAAGATGAAGATATAGAAGAACTCCAAAGTGCGGGCAGGTCTGCATCTGAAGATGACTTTGAAAAGTTAATGTATATCTAAACTCTTCTTACAACATGAGGTTAAACTGCAAGTTACAACGCTCCTTAACGCATGAACTTAAAATGCAAGTTGCAATGCTCCTCATAGCACTAAGCCTAAACTGCAAGTTATAATGTTCCTAGACACTTAAGGTTAAACTGCATATCACAAAGCTCTTCAAATTTGAGCTAAATCTTCAAGTTGAAATGCTCCTCGAAACACGAGCTTATATTGTATGTCACAAAGCTCTTCAAATTAGAGTTAAGTCTTCAAATTGAAATGCTCCTGGAGACACGAGCCTATATTGTATATCATAAAGCTCTTTAAATTTGAGCTAAATCTTTAAGTTCAAATGCTTCTTAAGACACAAGCCTAAATTGTATATCATAAACCTCTTTAAATTTGAGCTAAATCTTCAAGTTAAAATGTTTCTTGAACACGAGCCTAAACTATATATCAAAAAATTCTTTAAATTTGAGAAAAATATTCAAGTCAAAATGCTCCTTAAAGTACAAGTCTAAACTTCACATCACTCCTGGCCCGAAAGAGTATACATTGTGTACAACACAACAAAAAAACAAAAAAAATTCACTCAATACCCTATCACTATGTTGTGAATTGATCCTCTTCATTGAGGCACGTGGCACTTAGAACCGTATTCTAAGTTCAGTTGCATGAGTGTCGTGAAATCAAATGTTCCCACTTTATATGTAACATGAAAGTTAAAGTTATGAGTTATCTTTCATAAAACTTCACACTTGCACCAAATGGAGGTGACTCGATGGGGACAAACCCCTATGAATAAAAGTTGTTTCAAGATGAAGTCTTCAAAATCTCCAAGTATGTAAGTTGAAGTCTTCAAATTCTTCAAGTATGTAAGTTGAAGTGTCTGCAAGTTGAAGTATTCAAATTATTCAAGTTTTCAAGTTGAAGTCTTCAAATTCTTCAAGCCTAGTCTTTGAAAGAAAAAATATTTTCACAAGACTTGAAGAAGGGGACATTTGTAATCATTTAAAATTTACTAAGTATGTTTATAAAATTATTCAAATTATATTAAATTTATGAATATATTAGTCCAAACAAATATTATGGATTAATGTAATTGAATTATTTATTTAAATCCAATAAATATGGAGTTAATTAAAGCCCGCTCCATAGACCCAATATGCCATGTCACTTAAATTTGATTGGCCGAAGGGAATCCTATTCAAATCACAACTCCTCTATTTTAAAACTATAAATACGGGTCTCGTAGTTAAGAAGAGAACCAAGAATTCTAACAAGAAGTTAGAGAAAGCTCGTGGATTAAAAGCCACAAATTTCTCTAGAAGTTCAAGAATTCTAACAAGAAGCTAGAGAAAGCTCGTGGATCAAAAGCCATAGATTTCTATACAAGTTCAAAAGTTCAAGTGTTCAAGTTCAAAAATGATCAAGATCAAGACCGCCAGATTTAAGATCAAGATCGGTGCCCTTGAATTCTACCTGAAGTCAAGATCAAGATAAAGATCAAGTTCAAGAACACCGAATTCAAGATCAAGCTCAAACCCTTGGATTCAACTAGAAGTCAAGATCAAAATAAAGTTCAAGTTAAAGAACGATCACGATCAAAACCAATGTATTCAAGATCAAGCTCAAAACCCTTGGATTCAACTAGAAGTCAAGATCAAGATAAAGTTTAAGTTCAAGAAAGATCAAAATCAAGAACGTTGGATTCAAGATGAATATCGAAGCCCTTGGATTCAACTAGAAGCAAGAGCAAGATAAAGTTGAAGTTCAAGAACGATCAAGATCAAGTCTCTCAATGAAAATATAGAACTCATGGGTACAACTCTTTTCATTATCATACTTACGTCCTCAAACATAGCCCAAATCGACAGTTGATCTCAAGGGATTCACAATTTAACTCAAAGACTTTCTTGAATTCTACTCTTAACTCTTTCTTGAATTTGAATTATGAATTCAAGAGTTATGACTCATGATATATAGGATATCTTGATGATTAATCAAGGTTTAATTAGTAGGTATAAAGAAGATATTGAAAGCTCGACTCAAATAAACAAATATGGAGTGAGAACGGAAAAGGAAAATGACCCATTTACTGGGGTTTGATTGGGTGAATTGTTGGCATGCCGCGCCAGGCCTCTATTTACTAGGGTCTGATTGGGAGCACTGCTGGCGCGCTTCCCCAGCCTCTATTTTCTTGGGGTCTGATTGGGTGCACTTCTAGCGCGCCGCCCTAGCCCCAATTTACTACTGGCACGCCTCCCCAGCCCTAATCTAGAAACTTTTGAATTTTTCTTCTTCGATTTTGGGTCCTAATTCACCTAAAATTGAATGGATTCTTCCCAACTTTCTTAGATTTGTCAACCTAACTCAATTAAATGAAAATCTACTCGAGTTTACTCATGAATTACACTCACTCGCAAGATCCTCACCCCAAGAAGTCAACAAACTCCATTAACAAGGAAGGAAGAACAAAACCTCAAGAAACTCCTTAAGAACTCAAATCATTCAACCTCAAGAATGAAATTATGGATAAAAATCACATGATTGGTGTGTGGGTGAACGAACCAAACAATATGAGAACTTACATACCTCAAAGAACTAGGTTCTTGGCGAAATCTTGGATGAACGCTTCAAACCTTGGACTTTTTCTCCTCTTGAATCTTCTCTCTAAAACCCAAAACGTTTTGGAGATGAATGATACTGCTCCTAATAAGTTTAGACCCTTAATTAGGTGTGATTCACATTTAGGCTAAGTGGGGGTAAGGAAATGACTAAACTACCCTCCTTAGTTTGGGTGGAAAGGCCCTATCCAATGTGGTTGCAATCAAACGGTCATATCTCCTTCATCCGAGCTCGGATTTTAGCAAACTCAGTGGCGTTGGAAAGAGGACTCAGAGATATTTCATTTGATATCTTATGGGTCTCCTAACTCATCCAAGGCTCAAATCTATGGTCGTTTTAAGTTCACCCAAAACTTAAAAGAACTTATGAATGACTTGAATAGATTATCTTTAGTTATTTTTGGAACTCAAAGTGCTACTTCTACTGACCTTAACACTTAAAATAATTTAAATTCCCCAGTAAAATCTTACTCCCAACAAAGAACGGTTTGAGTCTTAGTTCAAAAAAATTCTGCGGCATTACAATTAAGGACCACGGATGCCTAAATGGTCCGTGAAACTTCACACGGATCGTGAAGTCCTCCGTGAAGGAGACTTATCAAACTATTTCAAACAATCATATCTTTCAGCACAAAATGAATTAGGTGGTCCATGACATATCAAATTAAAGATCTTTGAGTGCTCTTTCCAATGCCATCAAGTTTGCCTAATTTGTACCTCGGAGTAAAAAGTAATGCCCGTGTTAGTGAAACCCCATCGGGAAGGGCATCTTCACGATCAACTAGAGGGGCCATGATGATCTAGACAGCCTATGAAGCCCCTCATGAGAGGCACTTCAAAAGTTTTAAGTGAGGGTCATTTTGGTCCTTTCCCAATTGTTTTAACTCAATACTATTCATTTTATCCTCTACCGTAGGCCATATATAATGCTTTTAAACCCCCAAATCACCCCATTCAATTTACTCTCTTAAATTCCTAAAAGTTTAACAAGTTCATCCTCTCAGTTATTTCTCTCTTTAAGGAAGAAGAAGAAGTCTGGGCTTTCAAGATCAAGTCTCAAAATTCACCATTTTCTTGAGGTATTTGAACTCCAAGGTAAGAGAGTATTCACCTATGGAGTCCTTTCATCCACAGGGTTACTAAATCCCTCAATTTTTACAATGTAGAATCTTTAATGGAACTTAGGATTTTACTCAATCTCACATGTTGTTATCAATTATGATCTAATTGATTATTTTATGTCTTTTTATGCATGATTTGAAGTAATTGCATGTCTCTAGGTTGAATTCCCATGAACCAATGTGAAATACATGATTTATTGACTATGATCATATAAACAAGCTTTTGAACTATGAAAGATGAATTTATGAAGATATGCATGTTCTTCATGAAATTGATGAAAAATTATTTAAGTTGCTATGACAGTAACACATAAATGTTGTTGTTGTCTTTTTTGTGAAAGAATTTCTCACATACTACTCAATACATAAATGTGTAAAGGTTTTATCACATAAGGATTCTTAGAGTTAAAAGGTTTTTTCAACTAAACATTGAATCAAGATTTAGGATCTATTCTAATGAAACCTTGTTTGGATTGGCTACTTGATGTTCCTTCTATGGATGATAAGGCAAGTGAAAACTGGTGAATATTCTATAGAATTTATGCTTAGCACCAAGAGGATATTGAGATGGAAGCTCTTCCCTAGTTAGAGAACGGGTTTCTAGTAGCAATCTCCTTATCACATACATATGTGCCAGCATAGGATATTGTCTTTGATAGACATTAGCTAGTGGATCCACGTAAGTTAGAAGTTCATGGTTGTTACATTGGCAAGTGACGAAACCCCTTTTCGATGTGGAGTAGACACCAGATTCCATGTTATAGCTCACATGGTCTGAAAGGTAAATCTCCCATAATAATGAACTAAGGTTACTTCTAGAAGTATCTCACACTTGTTTAAAAGTGATTTTTACTTGCATTGACCATGATCATGATTATGCTTATAACCTCTTACCTGATGTTTTAATTTGGTCTTAGCATGTGATGAGTTCACGATTTGGACTTATTTAGGGCTTTATTTTGATAGATTTAGTGTCCTCAAATGCATATTTTGTCTCAATAACTGATGTAAATCCTTAAGTTTTAGGTATTTGGCATTTGAGGCAAAGCATGGACACTACTTGGCAAAAAGGAACAAAGCGGCTGAAAGAAGGAAGAAAAGATGGCCTGAAAATCGCCGAATCAGTTAGGCGAATCACCGAAAGGCCTCAAATCCCACCTAATGTTCCAGTGTGCTGAGCCCTAAAGGAAAAGATCAAGTTTGCGAGGAAAGGGAGCAGTTGATGGATCGCTGAGCAGTTCTGCGAAGCAGTTCCATATCGCCCAATGAATCAAAATGCGAAGATGATGAAGGAAAAAGCTGAAAGGCGATGAACCAGACCAAAGGGGGGATCGCTGAGTGTATCGGTGATCCCGACTAACTTCGCCGAGTGGTCCTTCGCAGCACAATTTTTTGAAAACTATAAAAACCCATTTAATTATGTAGCTTAGGAAGGAATGAAGAAGTTTATCAGGTTGTAGAGAATTACTGAGACTCAGAATATTTTTCAGTTTTTAGTTCTTATAGTTTTTGGGAGACATTGTTATTGAGCTTGAAGGTTTTGAAGGTTTTCAACTCCAAGAAATTGGAAGTAGGTATCCAAGAATCTTCATCCTAGACGTGTCTAAATACATTTTATATTGTACCCACTTGATGGAAACACTTGTTGTTATTGATTTCTATTCTCTTTTTCATGTCTAGGTAAAACCCCAATTCTTGGGGTGTGATTTTATAGATATGGGTTAAATTTCCTGCTGGGTATTGCCTTTTGTTAGTCTATTTGTTGTTTAAATGTGATTTCGTTTAGTAGTTGTGTTTGAACTTAATGGGATTGTAGTCGCAAATACGATCTCATCTTTGTGTTTTTGGCTTGCTTGAGAGAGAGGTTTTAAAATTAAGACTACTAAATCGATAGCCGATGGTTATTAGGTCATCGTGGGTTCAGCTTGAGAAAGTGAATCCTAGACCTTCTCTCACACATTCAGCTCGAGAAAGTGGATGGGATAAGGCGGAGGCTGCTCTTAAATGTTGTAACTCGGTGTTCGAGAGAAACTGAGTTGATTCGGGGTAAGTTGCTCGAGAGAGAGAATTCACCCCTACTAAAGTCTAGCCTAGTTACAAATATTCAGCGATTTACTATCAATAGCATTTACCCAATTGTATATTTTATCCCATATTCCTATCACATCCCAAGAATCTCGTCTCCCTATCTCGCATTTTTATTTTTATTTGTTTTTCTTCATTAGTTGAATACAAAATCCCCCCATTGATAGATGACATTTGTGTCACCTTTAGATTTAGTATGTTTTTATTCGTTAATGTTTATAGCTATGATTGATTAGAACTTGATTTTATTTTTCTATTAATTCTTGCAACCACTCCCTTGGGACTCGACCACAGGGGGTGAAACTATCCACGAGATATGGCCTAGGTTTAAGGCACTACTACATCAGTGCCCAGCTCTTGGGATGCTTGATAAATTATTGCTAGAATGTTTCTATCGGGGGCTTGGTCCCAAAAATATAAGCATTGCTGATAAACTTTCTATAGGTTGTTTGACACAACAACCCTATGAAGTGGTAGCCCAACTCCTTGATGGCATGGTTAAAGCCAACAAAGAAGAAGAAAAGGACCAAGAATGGGGTGCATTGTTGATTCAGCGGGATGATCTGTCCAAGAAGGTAATGAAGTTAGAAGCAAGGTTTAAGAAGAAGAGCAAGTACTTTCCCCCTCGTAAGTGTAAAAAGATGAAGCAGCACGAGGGTGGACAAAATGTAGCTCTCACTCATTCTACACAAAATCGAGGAACAAGATAGAGTGTTGAATGAGATAAAACAAAATGTCAAAATGCTGAATCAGATGACGACCTCTCATTCCATGATCATTTAGCTACAAGTTGTCCAAATAGGCCAAGTGTTGTCATGTCTCTACTCACAGCATAAAGAGGGGTTACCTAGTGAGACTATGGCTAGCCCCGAGAATGAGGTTTGAATGGTGACTTGCATCGTACCACGACGTTAACTAACACGCTGTTTGGGAGGCAACCCAAAACCCTTTATTGCTTTATTTTTGTTTTAGAAATAATGGTGTGTTGATTTTGCAGGTTAAAGTGTGGAGAGTGTTTGAAAATTGTAGGTTGGCGAGCTACAAGGTCCAGTTGGTGCATCACCGAATAGTTCGACGCACCAGATCTAAGCCATCGTTTGACTCAAGACATCTTCAAAATGTAGTCTGTAAAACTCAGTGAGCCCAGGTAATTATTAGCGAGTAACCGACCTGGTTGGCGAACACGACGTAGATCATTGTTTGGACCCCCACATTAACTGGAGGGCCTCTAAAACTCGGTGAGGTAAGTGAACATTCGGCGTGTCGCCGAGTGGGTCGGCGAGTGCGACTAACGTCGCCGAATGGGCGAAGAACTAGACGGTTTATTAAAGGCTAATGGTTTCAAAGTTTCAAAATCTTCATTTTCCCTCGCTTTCAAACTACCCAAACTCACACCTAGTTAGTATTTTTAATATTTTTACATTCCATAAGTATTTTGGTTGTTGATTGATGCTCGGACTTTGGATTACATTGCCGCCTAGCATTTCAAAGTACTTTAACTGGCATAAAAAGTTGGTTTTCCAAACCCCGAGTTTATTCTTATTAAATTTCTACTCATTTGCAATGATCTTATCTTAGTGATGTGTGTTGGGCCTCTCTGATAGGATTAGAATGTTTGATTGCGGATTATAATTTGATAATCTTGCCCGTATTGTTTTGATCATCGAATGCCCATAAATTTATGCCTTAAAACGAGTTAAATTTTATGGGGTTGTGCTTGCATGTTGGTAAGATTGGTTGGGTGAAGTCTGAGTAGCCCGTATTTGTGCTAAATGGAGTATCTTTGGGTGATGGGTGTTATGGGTCTGAGCTTAATATAACTAGTGCATGCTTTGATTTTGTTTTCGGGGGTTACGGGGTTAAATTCGAGAAGTTGGGTTAAAAATAGGCACGTTGGACTATTTGGCAAGATGGGTCAAGCTCACCAAACCACTCGGCGGTTTGCCTAATGTCCCCATCTCATGTTTAATTTCATGTTTTATTGATGATTGGTTCTGTAAATTTCGGCAAGAAGCCTGAGGTCGCCGAAAGCACTCGGCGACTCGCCAGAGGTATTCTTGATCGTCTTTTGCCTGCTCCTCTGAACCCTATTTGCACTGTAAATTTCAGCGAGTGAAGCTTTGTTCACCAAGTGTTGTCGGTGATTCACCGAAATGCCTTTCCCATCGCTAGTTTGTCACAATCTTTAAGTCAACCCTATCGGTGGACCCGATTTGGCAACTCACCGACCGATTCGGTGAGTCTCTCTGCAATTGGGTTTCTATGAATTTGATTAATCTTGTTTTAATTTTCTCTTGATGTTTTGCAGATATGGCTAGACCTAAGGTTGCAGGAAGAAACATGCCTCCCCAAAACAAGGCTAAAGGGATTAAACTCAATAAGGGTGCAGTCGTATCCAAGAGCAAAGCTACTAAATTTTCCACAACTGGTGAGAAAGGAAAGGGTAAAGGCAAAGCACCTGCGTCACCAGAGGCAAGCTCTGACAGTGATGGTATCCATGCCACATACCTCACCTAATCTGAGGGTAAGGATGAGCATCAGGAGCCTCAAACTATAGAGTATGAGGATGATGAGTTTGTCATAGCACAGAGGGCGGACTTACGACCTAAAAAGATGAATGATCCATCTAGGAGTAGGAATCCTCGGCCTACCACTCCTACTTCTCCAGTCCCAGAACAAGAAATGGTTTTGGCACCCACAGTCAGGGTCCTCCACTCAAGTCAATGAATAGATTATAGACTGAGGGGTTGAGGACTATCCTTGAGGAAAAGCGTATGTCCAAAGATGGGGTCATCGACAGGTACCCGTAAATAATGGATTGCTTGAAATCGCACAAGTTCCGGATCTTCACAAAACCATATGGCCCGCATTATTCCAATTGGGTCAAGGAGTTCTATGCCTCTTATGGAACCTTAATACCACAGATAAAGAAGCAGGCAGGTGCTTTCAAACTAGTTGACCACGTGGTCGTTAGAGGTAAAAGAGTGAAGTGTGATGATGGTACTATCAATGCAGTTCTGGAGTGCTCAACGGACATTGAAGACGACTGTCAGCAGATGATTAGAACAAAGACTCTGGAAAACATGAAGAAGTGGTTGGCCCCACTCATATCAGACAGTGCTCCAAAGTGGCTTGATATTAGGGTACCTATTGAGAAGAAGGATTTGAACATCACTACACGATTCTGGTTTGGCTTCATCAACAGTACCGTTATGCCATCCCAGAATAAGTCCATACTCCTCCATGCCAAAGAAGCTTGTCTAGGTTGCATCATTGATGAGACGAGACTAAATATGTTGATGATCATTGTTTCAAAGATTCTCATGCATGCCAATCAGTGCTAAACCTCTTTTCCCTTTCCGGTATTGATCACCGAGTTATGCATATGGGCTCGGATACATAGAGATGCCAAGAAAGATGTGGAAGTGATTCCCACATCCTCTACCGATATCCGGAGGATCTTGGCAAAATATTTAAAGGATCAGGTGGAGAAGAAGAAGGCAGCCCCGGTGAACCCTTCCCCAATTGTGGACACACTGCATGTCGAGGCATATTTGCCTACTCCAGCCCATGAGCCTTCAGGTACATCTAATGCCACTGCTACTTTTGCTAAGACTCCAGCTTCTTCTGTTGCTTCACTACCTCCTAGATATACTGGTGTAACTGTCTCCCGATTTCCGATTACTCAGATGTCATTACTTCGGATGGGACAGCTTGCCTATTTTGTGGATCGTCGGGCAGCCAGACTTGAGACCTCCATTCCTGGCATGATTCAGGCTGCTTTGAATGATGTTGTGACACCATTGAGCGTTGCCATTGATACTCCTGCGGCAAGTATAGTGGTGTGTGAGCGTGGCTAAGGGGTCACCGAGGAGGTAACAGCTTTAAAAGCCATCATTGCTGAGCTGAGAAAAGATGTGGACTACCTGAAATCCACCGATATGTCCATGGTCTTTGGAACATTAGAGATTCCAGATGTGCTCAAGATGCCTCCGACTACCACCGAACATGAGGATAGAATGGAGCAGACAGAAGATCATGAGTCAGAGGTAGAGATTGATGAGGAGATGCCTGAGGAAACTGAGGAAGCTGCAGATGAGGAACTAATTGAGACTGAAGCAGCCATGATAGATGCGGCTATGTAGGCTTCCCTGGCAAATACACCTTTTGTTGTCTCTAGTGGAGTTGGCACATCTGAGGTGACCCCGGGCACCGATGCACCTAACACCGATGCCCAGACAGATGGAGTGACTGCATAGACAGGACCACCTCTTTACCTCCCTATCTGTCTTACTTTATTTTATTTTTGGATATTTTCGTTTGCACTTGAGGACAAATGATTTGTTTTATTTATGGTGTGGTGAGGCCCACCTTTTGTGTGAATATTGATGTTTGATGTTTTGTTTATATATTTGGGTCGTTATGCTTACAATTGTGTTTTGCACTACTTTTAGCGGATGTTTGAGCTTGTGGCTCCTTCTGCTTTAATTGTAAATGATTTTGAACCCTTCCAAAATAATATTGCCCACTCTTGTACTGACGAGTCCACAAATTGGACTCATTTAGGGCTAAATTTTGATAGAATTAATGTCCTCAAATGCATATTTTGTCTCAATATTTGATGAAAACCCTTAAGTTTCAGGTATTTGGAGTTTGATGGAAAGCATGGACACTACTTAGCAAAAAGGAACAAAGGCAGCTAAAAGAATGAAGAAATGAAGATCTGAGAATTGCCAAACCCGTTCGGCGAATCACCAAAAGGTCTTATCCTCGCCTTTTGTTCCAGTGTGTTGAACCCTGAAGGAAAAGATCAAATCGGCAATGAAAAGGAGCAGTCGGCGTGTCACCCAGCAGTTCCGCGAAGCAGTACTATGTCACCCAATAATCCAAAACACGACGATGCCGAAGGATAGAGCAAGACGGTGATGAAACCTACCTAAGGGTAAATCGCCGAGTTGATCGGAAATCTCGATTAACGGCGGCGAATGATCTGTTGCAGCACATATTTTTTAAAACTATAAATACCCATTGAGAGTTGTAGTTTAATATCAGATTTTTAATATAGAATTTTTAACATAGACTTTTGAGTTCTAAGTTTGGAGAGGGTTTTGAAGAACTTGAAGATTCAAAGGGTTTCAACTCCAAGAATTTGGACTTGGGTCATGTGGATTCTTCACTCTTGGCTTGTTTTGAGACTTAAATCTTCATACCCATTTGAATGCAAACTCATAATGGTATAAATTTCAATCTTTTTTACATGTCTAGGTAAAACCCCAATTCTTGGGGTGTGATTTTGTGAATATGGGTTAGATTATCTGTTGGGTCTTGCTTTTGATGATTTATTTGTTGTTTAGAGGTGATTTCATTTAGTAGTTTGTATGGAATATAATGAAATTGTAGTTGCAAATACGATTTCACCTTTGTGTTTTTGGCTTGCTCGAGAGAGAGGTCGTAAAACTAAGACTACTAAATTGATGGCTGATAGGAGTGGGTCAACATGAGGTTCAGCTCAAGAGAGTGAACCCTAGTCCTTTTCCCACACACTCAGCTCGAGAGAGTGAGTGGGCTAAGGCGGAGGTTGTTCTTAATGCGGCAAATGAGTTTCCGAAAGGAACCCATTTGATTTGGGGTAAGTTGCTCGAGAGGGAATTTACCCCACACTATAGTCTAGCCTAGTCACAAATATACAACAGATTTACTATCAAAAACATGTACCAAATAATCTAGTCTAACCCGTATTCCTATCACATCCCAAGAACCCCATCTCCTTGATTAGTACTCTTTGATTTTTTGTTGTTTTTGTTTACGTGTGATAAACCCCCATTGATAATTGACACTTGCGTCACCCCTTAGATTCAACATGTTTATATTTGAAAATGTTTCTAGCTATGACTAATTAGAACTAAATTTTATTTTTCTATTAATTCCCATGCCCACTCTCTTGAGACTTGACCCTAACCATTGGTTGGGTTACTTTACTATTGTACGATCGTAGACACTTGCATTGGAAGTTGTGTCTTGATTACGCAAATATCAAAATGGTGCTGCTGCCGGGGAGTGGTGGTATTTGAGAATTTGTAGTTAAGTAAAATTTTTGTTCTTCTTAGTTGTAGTTCACTTATTTAATTTTCAGTTTTGTTTCTATTGTTTGTGTTGAAAATAGAAAGCCTGAGTGTTAATGGCAGCAATGGCAGCCAGGTGGGCCACCAAGATGACATCGGAAATCTCAACGATGTCCAAGAGCCTAACATTAATGATCCCCATCTCATGGGAGGTATTGGGGCCATCCATTTACCTCCAGCCGAGGGCAATGTAGGGTTCCACATAACGAGAACCATGTTGCAACTCTTGCAACTAAAAGGACTTTTCAGTGGATTGGCTCATGAGGATCCACATGAACAACTTCCAAACTTCGTGGATGTGTGTGGACCATTCTCTTTCAAGAACATCTCTCAGCAGTCAGTTCAGTTAAGGCTATTCCCTTTCTCGTTGATGGGAGAGGCATGCAAGTGGCTGGCAGAGTTGCCTCGCGAATCCATCACTTCTTGGGAGGAATTGGTAACCCCATTTAATGTTCAATTTTTCCCTCCTTCGAAGATGATGACTCTTCGTGATAGTATCCAAAGCTTTAAGTGTTTGGAGGGCGAGCCAAATCATGAGACTTGGCTGCGATTTTAAAAGATGGTGCTACAATGCCCGACTCATGGTCTGCCCGATAATGTCTTGTTATAGTACTTTTATCGAAGCCTGGATTCGGTAAACAAAGGTGTGTCTAATCAACTTTCACCTGGAGGCCTGATGCAGCAACCGTATGCAGTAGCAGCCCAACTCTTAGATGGCATGACGACCATCAACAGGGCATGGTACACTCGTGAAGACCAAGTCTCCCCTCTCACATTCAAGCTATCCAAGGAGCATATGGAAAAACATAATGAGAGAGACCAAAACATAGCCAAGATCATGACACAACTTGACATTTTATCTAAAAATATCATGGGGGATGGTACCCTTGGTGTAAATGTTGTGGGGGTCGGGTGTGCAAATCCTAAGGAGGCAAAATTTGAAGCATTGTATAATGAGGAAGTGAACTTCCTATCCAACCAAACTGGTGGTTATCGTTCAAACTACCCAAGGCATGGAGGTAACCAAGGTTGGGCTAGAGATGAAGGATGGAAGGATCGAGAATGGAGAGACCGAAATCCTAATTAGAAGGATAGGGAGAAGGACATGTATGTGCCTCCCCACAAGCGCCAAAAGCCAAAGGATTCGGAGGGTAGTAGTTCTGAGGATATGCTTTCTCGTATCCTCAATTAAGTTGAAGGGTCAGACAAGATCTTGAAAGAGATGAAAGAGGATGTGTCGACCCTTAGCCAAATTGTTACCTCCCATTCAGTATCAATCAAGCAACTGGAGACCCAAATGGGTCAGATGTCGTCTCACCTAAATCCGAGACAGAAAGGGGTTTTGCCTAGTGACACTATGGTTAACCCCAAAAATGAGGTTTGAAGGTGGACTTGCTTCATGCCACGACATTAACTAAGACTCTATTTGGGAGGCAACCCAAAACCATGTATTGCTTGTGCAGATGAAAGTGTGGAGAATAAACGAAAAGTGCAGATTGGCGAGGTATAGGTCTATTCTGCGAATCGCCAAAAGGTTCAGTGACCCAAACCAAACCGTTGTTAGACTCAAGACAAATTTACAGTGGAGTCTATAAATTCAGTGAGTACAGGAAATTATTGGCGAATCATCGATCATGTCGGCGCTTCTGATGCAAATTGTCGTTTGTACCCCCATAATAACTGGAGGTTCTATAACATTCGGTGAAGTACACTACTCTGCGCTGCGCTGAGTGGTCCGGCGATCGCGACTAATGTCGTTGAATGGGCAAAAATTGGACGGTTTTTCAAGACAAAAGTTTAAAAGCTTCGAATCATTCCCTTTCCCTCACTTTTTCATCTTCCGAAACTCACACCTGCACTCTAGTTTTACATTTCTTGCATTTTTTGAGTATTTTTAGTATCGAATTGTGCTGCGAGTTAGATTACATTTGCTTCCTAGCATCTCAAATCCATTTGATCGGCATAAAAGGTTGGTACTTCAAAGCCCACATTCATTTTGTCAAAATTGTACTCATTTGCAATCTGTTAATCTTTGAAGATGTGCACTGGGCCTCTCTAGTAGGATTAGAATATTTGTTCGCCTGTTAGGTTCGCAATTGTTTCCCGTACTAAGTTAAATAGTTAATTCATGAAGGTTGCTCTTTAAATTGGATGAAAAATCATGGGTTGTGCATGATTTTCACTGGGTCTAAGCCTAATTTGAGTTGTGCATGCCTTAATTTTGTTTTCGGGGGTCGCAGGGTTGAATTCGGGAAAGTTGGTCGAAAGCAGGCACGTTGAGTCATTTGGCGAGTTGGGTTGAGCTTGCTGAACCACTCTGCGGTTCACTTATGTAACGACTCGAAAAATGATAGAGTGAAACTAGAGCCTCATATGTGAGTTTGGAGTCGAGAACTTAATGAAATGATTATATTTGAAATGACCCAAAAAGTTCTTAAAAATGTGCTTCGGAAGTTACCGGAAATTTGTTTAGCTACTTATAAAAAGATCCGTTTCGTTTTTCAAAAATCCGACTTCATATTCTTGTT
>JAJOOS010008393.1:0-25596 GCA_029582725.1 Solanum chiquidenum
CAAAAGAGTTTTGAGCAGTTTTGAGTACTATCTCTTTTAAGAAAAAAGATGAGTTTTGCGAAAGAGTTTCTAAAACATGATTAGTATGACAATCGAGTATGTCATCAATGTTAAATAGTATGGTCTTGAGCTATACCATCAATGTTTATGCAGTATGACTTCCCGATGTCATCAATGATCATATTAATATATGGTTTGATATGTTCTTTTTAGAAAGAGTTTTCAAGAGCAATTACCTCTTTTAAGAGGGTAGCTTTGAGCAATTTTCTCAAACTAAAGAAAGATGTGTTTAAAACACTTATGAGCTAAAGTATTTTTGGGAGTAGTCTTGAGCACCGAGTTGGGGACACGAGTTCATATTAACTCCACTCTCCATAAGAACCATGTAGCCAAACATGGGATTTAACGGGTCATACTTTTTAGATGATCACGAAAGTTAAGCTAGTGGATCCACTTAGCAAAAGTTAAAGTAAGGTCCTATATCATGGCAAGGTATAGGATGGTCCTCGGGCAACGTGAGGTAAAACGTTGTATCATCACTAGGGCTCATAGTGGTGGTTATTGGTTAGAGAAACTCCCACTGTAGAAAGTGCATGGTTCCTCGAGGAGTTCTGCTTAGTATGAATGGGGGTATGGGACTTCATTCATGCATTGCACAGGTAGACTTTGAGAGGAAGCATGGTATTTTTATGATATTATAAATATGATTTTTACGTCATGTTTTAAATAGTTTTACAAGCTTTATATATATTGCATGTGTCTTATTGCTTTATATTGAGTTCAGTTATTCATGAGTTGAACAGAGCCAATGTAAGTTCTCTCTTGTACTCCTTTCAAGCTTTAGTTGTTGTTTAGCGGTCCAGCTTGCATACTCGTACATTCCATGTACTGATGCCAGTTGGCCTGCATCTTTTTATGATGCAGACGTAGGTACCCAGGATCAGCATCTAGCACGTCGTTGATCCAGCTGAGCATTCCAGAGTCAGTGGTGAGCCTCCTTGCTTCATGAGGACTCTGTTATTTAATTTGTGTTTCTAGTTTTGTTTTATTAGGATGTTGCGGGGTCTGTCCCAACATCCATCTCAGTGTTATAGAAGTTTCATAGACAGTCAGTCAGTTAGTTTTGAGTCTCTCATCTATGTATATATGTAAATATTCTATTTTGAGACTCGAGTTGCCTTTTTGGCCAGATATTATCAGTTGGGTTGTTTGATATCCTTGCATTGCATTGAGTTATGCTGTTGAGTTAGGTTTCCACTGAGTTAAGAAAGCCAGGCCAAGGGTTCGCTTGGGGGCCAGCAATGGTCTTTGAGTGCTGGCCACATCCAGGGTGTAGGCTCGGGGCGTGACATGAATACAATGAATTTCATTATTGTTACATACAAATATAAGATATAATGTATTTACTACAAAGATATTATATTTATCATAATACACTTAAAAGAACGCTTAATGTAATATATTTTACTATTAATATGTACAAACACACTTATTATGTGTAGGGGTATGCATTCGGTTTTTCGGTTTGGATTTTTGGTTTTTGGTTTTGTAAAAGTGTAACCCAATCCGATCCAAAATAAATTTGGTTTGGTTTGGTTTTCCTCTATTCGGTTCGACTTTTTTCGGTTTGGTTATTCGGTTATGTCAATAATTAATAACATATATAACCAAAGTAATAATACTTAATCTCTTAAATATACTTTCTAATATAAATCATAAGTAAAACTTAAAACACAATACTTATAAGTATACCTATTATAGATGTAATTCAAACATAAAATATAAACGTAATCATCATGAAAGACAATAACCAAAAAGGGACAAAAGTGGTTAACTCCAACTTAATTCTAAGCCTAAACATTATATATATATATATATATAATTTGGTTTTTTTCGGTTTTTATTTTTTAAAATCCGAAACCAAACCAAAAAACCAAACAAAGTAATTTATTAATCCAAAACCAATCCGAAAAACCAAAAAACCAATCCAAATAAAAATTTGGTTTGATTTGGTTTGGTTATTCGGTTTAATCCGAATAGTGCACACCCTTAATTATGTGCGCTAATAATCATTATATTTTGTAATTACGCAAAATCTCAGCAACTCATGTATTATGTGTATTAGTTTATGAATATTTGAAATATATGTGATCAAATTTGTTTGATCTCAAATTTTATGGATTTATTGGTAAAGACTAATTAAATGATACTCATATTTTATTAAATGAAACACGGTATTTTTAAAAAGCTAATGACGCTTTCTTTGAAATTTATGTGTCATGGAACAATAATTTAGATTTATCTCTATTTAATTTGTCAGGTGTATAAGTTCATAAATTTTTGAATTAAGTGTGACCGTTTATATTTGAGTTCAAATTTTGTGGGTCCACTGATGACGATATTTGTTGCTTCCAATTGCACACGCAAGTGTTAAGAAACGAGTTATCATTCCCAAGGGATTTGTTAATTAACTATTTACTAAATTATACTAGTCTAATTATTTATTCAAAAGAGCCAAAAAAGAAGAATGCAAGAAAAAATACTGTAATAAAATTACTTACAATAGTTGGAAAATCCCAGGGCTGCAGCATGTATTGGATTTCATGTATCATATTTTTGACTTAGAACTAATTTTAGTTGTCAAGTTACTGGTTTATAGGGTTAATTGTATGAGTCGGGCTACACACCTCTAGTCGCCTACTCCAGTTAGCTATCTAACTACATCGTTGAGCGGGGATAAATAGACTAACTGGCGAGCATTTATATTTCATCCTATTTCGTAACCAAGCAAGTTGTTCGTCCGGGCGTCACTCCTGAACACAAATCACCTCAATTAAATGGATCGATCGAGCTCTCTGTATTCTCTGGTCTATCTAACCTCTCCTCTCCCGATTTTAAGATTAAACAATATATTTATCTCATGGTGATCCAGCACAAAATACTAAAACAAGAATATAGAAGTAACTTATAATGACAACCAAGAATTAATTCAATAACCTAAAATAATCAACATTGAATTCGTAGCTACAGTCCCAGAACAAGAGTTTTAGCTACTAATATCTAAGAAAATAAGAAGAAGAAAAGAACCCTTTGACAACTTTTTACTTGATGCCCTCTGATTGATCTCCCTATCTCCCTCTATAATTCATGTCTCCAATAATTATTTTTATGGACTATTTATAGATATAGTGAACTCTAAATAAAATAATTGAATCCAAAGCAAATTAGGAATCCAAAACCAAACTGAGTTGGATTACCCAGTTGTACGCGTGAACTGTACAACCGCCTTAATTCTGCACGACTTCAACAATCTGAAGGTTTTCCACTGCTGCCACGTGGAAGCATTCTCTTTTCCTATTTGAACTTTGCAACTTTATATTTTATACATTATTATATTAAATTTAATCCATTAAGCTGCCTGCTTAATTTTCTTCTTCAACCTTTTATATTTAATTCATTTTAGCTCCAAACTTTTTCAACTTTACACCAATTTACTCTTACAAATAAAATACACTATTTAGCACAATTCATAAAATTAATGCTAAAAAAGAATAGATATAAATAATAAATGTGAGGCAAATAATGATTAAAAATATGTATTTTTGGTCTCACATCAATATCTATTAAATAATACTTATTATTATTGAAAGGAACCTATGGCTTTTTTTGAATTTATATGTCACGAAACAGTAATTTAGGTTTCTCTCATATTTTCTTATGTATCAGTCCATTAATTTTTAAGAATGTCTAACAGACTCTGTTTGAGCTCAAATTTTGTAAATCCATTGGTACCTGATATATTGGCAGCATTCCAAGTAACTCCTCAACTTGGAGTTCCACCTGAAGAAGCAGTGGTCGCGGTAGCTGCCGAATCTTCTACTGGTACATGGACAACTGTATGGACCGATGGACTTACCAGTTTTAATCGTTACAAAGGGCGATGCTACCGCATCGAGCGTGTTGTTGGAGAAAAAGATCAATATATTGCTTATGTAGCTTACCCTTTAGACCTTTTTGAAGAAGGTTCCGTTACCAATATGTTTACTTCTATTGTAGGTAACGTATTTGGGTTCAAAGTCCTGCGCGCTCTACGTCTGGAAGATCTGCGAATCCCTCCTGCTTATGTTAAAACTTTCCAAGGTCCGCCTCATGGGATTCAAGTTGAAAGAGATAAATTGAACAAGTATGGTGAATGCCTTCGCGGTGGACTTGATTTTACCAAAGATGATGAGAACGTGAACTCACAACCATTTATGCGTTGGAGAGATCGTTTCTTATTTTGTGCCGAAGCACTTTTTAAAGAGAATCTTTTCTATGATCCGAATCATGTTGTACATGAGCAGGCTACGTAAGATCCAGTATAAGTGAACTAGATAAAAGGGAATCTTGATTCCCTTTTATCTAGTTCACTTATAAGATTTAATAGTATGTAAATGTATTCATTTACTCTGCATTGACACGATCAATACTACTATCGGAGTGAAACAAGGGATCTAAAGAAGAAGAGAGGCTATTCGAAGCAAGATGTTGTCTAATTAGACCACAAATTACAAATGTCTGGAAAAGTTACTATTGAATGATATCATTGTTTTTGAAAAGGGGAAGCCTCTTTTTTGGAGTTTATTTGTATGAATAAACATAATTTCAAAATTATTCAATTTTCGTTTGTATTAGTTTATGATTTTTTAATGAATATGTGTTCAAGTTTGTTTGAGCTCAAATTTTATGGGTTCATTGGTGTCGATCTATATATGGTATGATACTCATTGATTTCATAAGGTGCACGCCACCTTTTGATGAGAGTTTATATGTCACGAAATAAAAATTTAGCATCATCTATTTTTTTTTTGTATTAGTTCATTGCTTTTCTGAAATATGCATGTGTGACCGACTTAGATTAATCTCAAGTTTTAAGGGTCGGTCTATTGACTATTATTGACGACCTATTAAATGATATTCATTATTTTTTATAACTGTATGCCGCCTTTTAGATTTCATGTATGTGTTACTAAACAAGAATTATGATCATCTTGGTGTTTTGTGTGTATTAGTTCATAAATTTTCTAAAATATGTGTGACTGACTCAAATTTTATGAGTCTATTGATGGCAACTTAATGAATGATACTTATTATTTCCTTTTTTAAAGTACGACACTTTTATGGAATTTATTTGTGTCACTAGATATGAAATCAGAATTTTTATAATTTTTTATGTGTATTAGTCTATACATTTTTTGAATTATGTGTGACTAACATAGTTTGTACACAAATTTTGTGATTTAATTTGTGACGACCAATTAAAGGATAGTTATTGTTTTCGAAAGGCCAAAGTCCTTTTTCTGGAGTTGATGTGTCAATTTTACTATATGAACCAAAAACTTGAGAAAATGACATCAAAATGGTAAGCTTTTCTCTTACTTTTTCCTCAACTTATTAAAGTAGGTTTACTATTGATCAGACAGCAAATCTGCCAACTCAAAAGTTGAAAACACCACATGTGCACACAAATCTTGATGATAAAACAAGTCAGCATGTTATATTTACCTATCAACTTTTTTTTAATTACTCCCTCTGTTTCAATTTATGTGACACATTTCGCTTTTTGAGAGTCAAACAGATTAAATTTGATCGAGAATTTTCTCATGAAATCTTCAAATTTTTTAAATGAAATTTCTATATTTGTAAACTACATTAAAAGTACTATAAGTTCCAATAATTGATAATTCAAAATATTTAAAAGATATATAAAAAAATTATGGTCAAAGATAGACTTGTTTAAAGCTCGAAATTCGAAATGTGTCACATAAATTGGGACAGAGGGAGTACTATTTATCTATCAACTTGATGTTTTGTTCATGGGTAAATCTATTGTTAACTTGATCTTTATCTTATTTAAGATCAACATCAAGTGATAAAAATGATTAGATGTTCATAACTTGGAAAATGGATTGCGGATAATTGTAGAATATAATGAATATGGTGTACCTATTAGAAAAGCATCTGGCATAATTGCGAGAGTTATTTAGTATGGATTTCCATCCGGTGCAGCAGAATTTGCTTTAAAGGGTTATTTAAAGGGTTTTGGAAAGGGTTATTTGGTATTAATCTCTCAGAACTTTAAAGGGTCTTTCCTCTTACTGTGGGGTCGTTTGGTGTGAAGGATAATACCAAATAATTTTGGAATTAAATTATAGTACAACTTAATTTGTTATTTGGTTGACAAGTTTGAGATAACTTATCCCGGGATTAATAATTAGTATCGGGATAAGTTATCCCTCCCTTTGGGTGGTATAGTAATCCCGGACTAAAATAAGTAAATGACAAAAATGTCTCTTTCAACCCTTTTGTTACATCACTTTTTACATTCATGAAGGATATTTTTGTAAACAAATAAATTATTCTTAAAATTTATTATTTTGAATACAACAAACCAAACACTCAATAAAAAATAATTCCATCATAACTAATCTCATCATAATTAATCTCATCATAACTTGAATTCAAACCAAATGATATAAATAACAACCACCTTTTACACATACATTAGTAGCATTGGATATAGGCAAGAGCTACATCTAGGACTTGGAAACAATTTAAATTTGCTAGTAGATAGAAATCTGAAATCTTTTGGTTCTATGGTGGAATTAGTCCTGCGAAAGGTGGTGTGTTAAATTGAGGTTGAGAGATTAAGAGACCACTAAAATTTACTCACTTTAACATTATTGTAGTGTCTAAACATTTAAATTTTGTGGATTTATATGGTGATGATTTTGGTGTCATGCTCACTAATGTGTAGATTCTCTTTATGGATTGTTTCTCACAGGTCTTAAAGTTTATCACAGTTTGATATATTATTGTCTATTTTCTTCTCTTTATGGATTGTTTCTCACAGGTCTTAAAGTTTATCACCACATTGACCAAATTGAAAAATTTTGTGGTCACAGAAAAAGATTAGGACGTTTTTAAATCGTCGTAATAAAAAATGTCGTGTGATTTTTTACACAATTGCGACGGTTAAGAACCGTCACCTTTATACAATAAAAATGTTGCATTAACTATGAGATATTGCGGCGGTTATTACGTATATATTACGACTTTTTTGAAAAATCGTCGCAGTACAATTGTGACAGGCAGGATTGCGACCTTTTCTCAAAACGCCGTTACAATGCGTTGTGACGGTTGTAAACCGTCGTATTACGTCTAAACAACCGTCGCAATAAGCCTGTTTTTTTTGTAGACATGAGATTAGCTTACTGTAATTGACCAAACAGCCAAAAGAAGATATTTCAAAACTTTTACATCAAATTAAGAAAGATCCAATCTTTTACTATTATGTTAACGGTGGTGTCCAGGTCAACTTGTGCATATTCTAATTATCTGATACAACAATAGACAGTAGCAAAGCCAGAATTCATCAAGTAATTTTTGACCAACATATACACTAACATCATTTTTTGACGAAGGGTATTTAACCAACCACCATTCGATCTATGTGGCTCTCCCACTGCTACTACCTCAAACAACACAAGTATTGGGTAATTTTGTCCGCCATAACATAGGCGGATAGGAAAACAACATCCCCTATCTCGGTGGAAATGTGGTAACTGTTCCCATGAGTTCAACAGTATGCTCATTTGAAAGGCAGCCAAAAAGATTACTGTCTCTATCTGCTAGCCAAGACTATGTTCCATCTGCAACTTCAAAGAACTTATATATCTAAAATAAAGCAAAGTGAGTATTTCCGATCCCCGTCTTTTGATGAAGAATCGACTCAATATCCTTGAAGAAGATATCATTAAGATTGAATTAATATGCAGGAAAATCTGTGATTGGTAAGATGAACAAACTTGGAGAGAGGATGGACTGTCTTGCACAAGGCATCCGCGAGCTTGGTAAGCACTCACATAGTATTTCGCCATGGTTGAAGTTTTGTGGTTGAAAACCAAATACTCCTCAAACAAAATTTTCACGTGTTATTACAAATACTGAAGGCTAAACTTCAACTTTCAAAGGGAAAAAGGACAAATATACTCCGAACTATCGTAAATAGTATGCAGATACCCTCCGTCATACTTTAGGGACCTTGGTGCCCGTGCCGTCTAAAAACTAGAGCATATATACCCTTTATACTAACGGACATAACATGTCATAATCTTATCCACCGACCCGACATTTATTAAATATCGGATCAATGGATAAGATTGCGCCACATATCCATATTTAGTCTTCCGTTAGAGTGAAATATATGCTCTAGTTTTTGGACGGCAGAGACACCAATATCCCAAAAGTATGATGTAGGGTATCTGCATACCATTTACGATAGTTTGAGGGTATATTTGTCCTTTTCCCCCTTCCAAATAATGACTTAAGTATTACAAACAATCGTAAGCCTAATGGATACAGACAAGTGACTCATGAGGTACCAAAATACATGCAAGAATCACAATTTACATGTATATATGAATCATGATAGACAGTATCAATTCTAATGTCAATAATCTCTCAACTTAAATTGTACAGTGAGCCTTAGCCCGAAGCTTACAGAAACTGTGAAGGGAAAATTGAGCCTCGGAGCCAAAATTCTTCAAGTTAGAGGGTTGGAGAAGATATTCAAGCAGAAGTTTAGTGTTAGAAATGATGAAAAGTTATTAAAGGTTTCTCAATGCTATTTATCAATTACAGTTGGTTCAATAGCAGGCCTTCTCTTCATCTCTACCGATAAGATTGCTTTCCGCAGTGAGAGATCAATAAAGCTCTTATCTCCAACAGGAAAGTTGCTTAAAATCTACTATAAGGTACCACTCTGTTCCATTTTTCTTCAACTCTTAATTTTCTAGCCACGTAAAGCATAATCTAATAGGCCGGTTCACAATTGCAGGTATCGATCCCAATAAGTAAGATAATGAAAGCAAAAGAAAGTGAAAATAGGGAAAAGCCACCACAGAAGTATATAAAAGTACTTACAGAGGATGATTTTGAGTTCTGATTTATTGGATTACTTAATCATCAAAAGACTCTGAGATATCTGCACCAGACAACTGCAAGTACTTCAAACAGCTAAGATAATTTTTTCTTTTTTTATTTCATTTTGTTTCCTAATACGCCCATTCATCAATGTAATATGTCGATTCAAAAATGAATGTACAGATCTTTTCAAACTTGTAATTAGCTCCATTGCTCGAAGGAGGCTTTAGGTTTTTTTAGGGTTTGAGCTGTAGCTGTCAACACAAATGTATAGACTAATTGTAGAACTAATGCAGTCAGAAGGCTAATTCATCTTCCGGGACTTGACATAGTCATCACTTCCTAAGTGAACATTTGAGTAGCAGATCGCAATGCTCCTCGAGAGACACATTTAAAATATTATGCTAAGCTTCAAACAAATGGAGCTCCCCTTGATTTTCTATTTCACCTGGAGAAACATTTAGGCATAATTTGCATAATTAATACCAAGTCTAGCCCAAGTTCTACTTGAGAATCTCTCTGTAAAATATAATACCTTTGTCAATTCAAAATATTTATTGAAACAGTCACCCTACCTCACATAAGGGAGGGGTAAGGTCTGCGTACACCCCAACCTCCCCAGACCCCACAAGTGGGATAACACCGGGTATGTTGTTGTTGTTGTAATTCATCAGAATATAATATGAGGGGTTGATCAATTCAATTACGCCATTGGAAAAGCACTTAGCATCTAACGCTTTGCACCAATTGAAACTCAAGGAGATTTCCATCTTCAGCTAGAGTATTCGGCTGAACATTGGAACAGTAACGAGAAACATACTCCACTACTCTACATGGATGCACTTAACATGCTTGGGCCTCTTTTATCCATCTCCTTCATGTCATTGCCATAGCATAATCAAATCTCTCATAAGTTATAAAGAGTGTCTTAATAGTTCAGTACTGTCAAATATCTCCAATTGCCTCAATAGTTCAAATCTTAAGTCGGGGATGAAATTTGGTTGAATAGGAAATCCAACCGAAAATCTAAGATTTGAGAGTTAGATCATGTGTTATTATATTAGGAGTAGCTTCAATCAAGTTAAAATGACTTACCTTGATGACAGGAAGAAATGGGGGAGATTCATCTTCTTGCACAGAGAATCTAGAAAAGTGAAAAAACTATAGTTGTCTATCTGAGAGATCTGTGTTGCAACTGCAGGCCTTGTGCAGCAATAACAACACTAAAGATTTGAGAGCCTGGGAATAAAGTTGTGATTGCAGTCCTTGTACCCGTGTTTAATTTGCGATTATGAAACTGAGTTCGATACCTCAGCATCCCCATAGAGTGGGAATCACAGAAACCAAACTCATAATAGGGTTTTTTGAGCTTGGGATTACAGCCACCAAAACCTTCCACTAGTGCGATCATGAATTGAGATTGGCTAGATCTAGTGTGGATCGTATATAAACGGTAGTTGGAGTCGGAGGCTCTCCCAGGTTTCAGTCATCTTAGATCTCTGGGGAAGAAGATCAGTTCTCCTTGCGAAAAGCTTGATGCACTATCTCCCTTCATCCCTTTGAGCGAACACAGCAAAAGAAAAGGAAGGAATATCCATGGACCAACCCCATCATCTCCACCGCGTAGGAACTATGAGATCACCCCAAGGGCGCCTTCGGCATCCAGGGAAACCAGACTGACCATAGAACCCATTTAAATAAGTGGAACGCATTAGCTGTCCACTCAGAGATTGCGCAGTCAGGGTTGGTTAAGGGTAATGACTCGTTCATAAAACCAGTATTCTTAAGACAAAAGAGGTGGGTGGAAAGGCAGAAGAAGATGTCATTCATTTGATGAGAAATAAAAAGGAATATCAGAAACTCTCAATGTCAATGTCGGCCCAGCAGCCTTCACCATTGGTTAGCACTATAAGCACAATGAATTCCTTTACACCTCACGATGACAAAAAAGGTAAGATAAGGTAATTGCCTTATAAGAGAAGCTAATATAATCTTAAGAACAGTTGGCCCTATGTAACAGATTGAAATATTTGAATGGATCCTCTTTTTCCTTTGCCTGATTTATTAAGCAACAAATCAACGTTCATGGATGACTCATTCATGATCCCACAACCACTACTTAACTTTAATGTCATATATAAATCCGTGTCATCATCTTGTCAACCTTTGTCATACAATACTAATAATTTTACTATGCACCAAAAGCCTTCTCTTACTTTAACTCAACTTGTAAAAGCAGCTTACATTATAAAGCAAATTATCCAACTCAAAAGTTGACAACACCACATGTGCAACACAAATCTTGATAATAAAATAAGACAGCATGAGATAGTTTACTGTAATTAAAAAGACAGATAAAAGAAGACATTTTAAAAACCTTTGCAGAAAATTGAGAAATATTCTATTTTGATGACCCATAGCTGATTCATGCAACAGTTGGTAGTTAAAAGATTCATCAACTTGTCCCAAACTGCTGTGTTTATATATAGTGCTGCAAGGAATGTTCTTAAACCATCAACCAAAAACATAATAATATCTCAGTTACCTTCACAATATAGCAACTCCCTCCAAAATCAGAAGTCACAATGAAGAACTTACTCGGTAGCAATGAGGTTGGTGTTCCCATGAGTTCAGCAATATGCTCATTTGAACGGCAGCAAAAAAGACTACTGTCTCTATCTGATTACCAAGACCATCTTCCATCTGCAAATTCAAAACACTTGCCTAAAATAAAGCAAAGTGAGTATTTTCCTCGAAGAATAATCGACTTGTTCTTGTATTAGTTATAAAGAGTATTAATGACCCTCTAAGAAGAGATCATTAAAATTAAATATTCTTGAATATGCAGGAAAATCTGTAATTAGTAAGATGAACAAACTTGGAGAAAGAATGGACCGTCTTGCACAAGGCATCCGCGAGCATGGTGAGCACTTATATTCATGATGAAGACTTGAAAGAACAGTAAAAAATTCACTGAGAATCATCTGTTTAAGTCAAAAATTAGTATTTCAACGTTGAGATTGTGTACGGACATAAGAGGAAATGAAAAAGTTGAAGTATTGTGAATGAAAACCATCCCACTAGAAAAACTCCTTAAACAAGTTTTTTAATACTTTCACAACCATTTCAAATACTGAAGGTCAATATTTATAAACTTGCAAATAATGACATTCGTATTTGCAAGTGAAATCGTGGTCAAACACAAGTGGTAATCTAAACAACAACAGATAAAGGGAGCCAAGATGTACGAAATTTTGTATAAGCACTATCAATATGTATGACAGGAAGTACTGATTGTAAAGTTTTTAATTTTCAACTTTAATTGTGCAGTGAGCCTTAGCCCGAAGCTAACGGAAACTGTGAAGGGAATATTGAGCCTTGGGGCAAAAATCCTTCAAGTAGGAGGCTTGGAGAAAATATTCAGGCAGAAGTTTAGTGTTAGAGATGATGAAAAGCTATTGAATGTTTGTCAATGCTATTTATCAACTACAGCTGGTCCAATAGCAGGCCTTCTCTTCATCTCTACCGAAAAGATTGCTTTCTGCAGTGAGAGATCAATAAAGCTCTTATCTCCAACTGGAAAGTTGCTTAGAATCTACTATAAGGTACCACTCTGCTCCGTTTTTCTTCCAACTCTAAATTTGTATCCACGTAAAGCATAATCTAATAAGCTGGTTCACAATTGCAGGTATCGATCCCAATAAGTAAGACAATGAAAGCAAAAGAGAGTGAAAATAGGGAAAAGCCATCACAGAAGTATATACAAATAATTACAGAGGATGACTTTGAGTTCTGGTTTATGGGATTCCCTAATCATCAAAAGACTCTGAGATATCTGCACCACGCAATTTCAAGTACTTCAAGCAGCTAACATGACAACATATTTTCCATTCTTTTTTCTTTTTTTTTTCTTTTTTTTTCTTCTTACTTGCATTCATCAATGTAAAATGTTGATGCAAAACGAATGTACAGATCTGTTCAAATTTGTAGTTAGCTCCTTCGCTCAAAGGAGATTTTAGGTGTTTTAGGCTTGGAGCTGTTAACACAAATGTATAGACTTATTGTAAAAGTAATGCAGTCAGAAGGCTAATTAATCTTTTGGGACTTCATATCGTGATCACTTCCTAGCAAATCGCACTGTTCCTCGAAAGACATATTTAAGATATTATGGCAAGTGTCCAACAAGGGGAGCCCCCTTGATATTTTTCACCTCAAGAATTTCTTAGGCAGAATTTGCATAATTAATACTGTGAGGATTGAGCTGTCAAAAGAGATTATCCAAATGCTCTTGGATGGGTAGTCGAATTGGGGGATAAATCCTTTTTTTCTCCTTTATATAGAATCTAATCAACCTCTTTGAGATCATGAGAACCTTGTGATTTGATATAGTTTTTTTTTTTTTTATCAGGTGCACCCAATCCTCTATACAACCCGTAACTACATGGGTGCAAGGAAAAAACAAATAAGGGATCGGAGACTACTCCTCAACAGCCAAAAACTCAATTAATGCCGTAGGAACAATATTCTATGCCCTGCACTTTCTCCTGCTTCTTCCAGATTTCGAGTTGGATATGCCCATGACATTACAAACCAGCTGAACATGTCCCACCACAGTCTCGTTGCCTAGCTACAATGAAGCAGAAGATGATTTACGTCTTCTCCCGCCTCCTTGCATAAGTAATACCAGCTTATGCAAATAACTTTTGTTTTCCTAAGGTTCTTCGACGTCAAGATCACCCCTCTAGCAGCTAACAAAGTGAAAAAGCACACCTTCCTCGGAACCTTGGGAATCCGAATAGACTTAACAGGAAAACCCTCCTCAACTCTCAATAAAAGCTTCTAATAGAAGGCTTGACAGAAAAAACACCATCATTTCCCACCTTTCATCTCGTCGAATCGGGCCTGCCAACTGCCTCGCAATGCTGATGCAGTAACAGTAACATCCTTTCAAACTCATTCACCTCCCAATCCTGGAAAGCTCTCCTGAACCTCAAATCCTAAACGCTACTTCCCCTTGTGTCCCCGGGGACATCTGTTGGACTACCGCTCCCTGCTAAAAACTTTCCCGACAGTCACTCAAGCACTTTCACACAACAAGAAAGCAAAGTGTATCGTATCTCGTTCCATCGGAATAGGTTTCAAAGCAATCAGTACAGCGCAACAGAGGAGCCCATTCAGTATCGTCTTTGTTTGTGAATATTAATGTGTCCTATCTTCATGTTATATTATTCCCATTGATTGTGATCAAACTGCGTTCCGAGTGTCTTTATAGAGAAGAGAGAAATCTTCCCCTAAGATAGTCAGGGATAAACTGCTCTACAGAACAGGGGACAGGAAGGGAAGTAAAAAACCCCGATAAGATAAAGCAATCAGCCGCTGTTACTGACTGGGACACAGATCGGATGGTGGAGTACTATTCTACCATAACAAGACAGGCATCATCAAATCGAAGGCCAAATAGAAAGCATTCCCCCAGTTGAGAGGCTCCATTTGACAAGATATCCCATAAAAGCTCGGAAACTCATCTTTAAGCCACATGTCTCCCACTTTTCTTACCCGAGTCTGGGCTCTATTATACATGTCCTCCATTGTCTTAATGTAAGCCCCCAAGACACCTTTAGCCTCCCGACATCTACATAGGACTTCCCTTGGGACCATATGTAAGTCCCTCTTCCATTCCTAAACTTCTCCTCCCTCTAGTTATTTCACAAGATGAATGGCTTCTGAGTAAGTTGGTAATATGTGAAGGGATTAAATTGAACACACATCTGTTTGTAACAGAGACAGACTTCCCCGAAAAGTTAGCGTAAGATAGCTTGCAATATACTAGGCACTCTTTCTTTTTCAATGTTTTTCCCTATTTTTCTAACAAAAAATACAATCACTTTTTGTTCTTAAATTACATTCTAAAAATACATGGCATTTCTCTCATGACTTTTCGAAAGCAAACGTTGGTCAAGAAGAAAATAAGTTAGATTACTCAAAAAATATTATATCATTTGTCATGCATGTATGGTATGTTCCACATAAAGTCAGAAATGGCCTACAAATCCTGCCTTTACACGTCAAGATGAGATGATAAAAAGGGCAAGATAAGGTAACTGCCTTATAAGCGAAGCTAATATAATCTAGAACAGTTGGCCCTATGTAACAGATTGAAATATTTGAATGGATCCTCTTTCTCCTTTGCCTGATTTATTAAGCAACAAATCACGTTCATGGATGACTCATTCATGACCCACAACCACTACTTAACTTTAATGTCATAAATAAATCCGTGTCATTATCTTGTCAATCTTTGTCATACAAGACTAATAATTTTACTATGCACCAAAAGCCTTCTCTTACTTTTACTCAACTTGTAAAAGCAGCTTACATCATAAAGCAAATCTTCCAACTCAAAAGTTGACAACACCACATGTGCAACACATCTTGATAATAAAATAAGACAGCATAGCATAAGATAATTTACTGTAATTAAAAAGACAGATAAAAGAAGAATTTTTCAAAAACCTTTGCAGCAAATTGAGAAATATTCTATTTTGATGACCCATAGCTGACTCATGCACCAGTTAGTAGTTAAAAGATTCATCAACTTGTCCCAAACTGCTGTGTATGTATATAGTGCTGCAAGGAATGTTCTTAAACCATCAACCGAAACATAATAATAATATCTCAGTTACCTTCACAATATATCAATTCTCTTCAAAATCAGAAGTAACAATGAAGAACTTACTCGGTAGAAATGAGGTGGGTGTTCCCATGAGTTCAACAGTATACTCATTTGAACAGCAGCCAAAAAGACTACTGTCTATATCTGCTTGCTAAGACCATCTTCCATCTGCAAATTCAAAACACTTGCCTAAAATAAAGCAAAGTGAGTATTTTCCTCGAAGAATAATCGACCTGTTCTTGTATTAGTTATAAAGAGTATTAATGACCCTCAAAGAAGAGATCATTAAAATAAAATATTCTTGAATATGCAGGAAAATCTGTAATTAGTAAGATGAACAAACTTGGAGAAAGGATGGACTGTCTTGCACAAGGCATCCGCGAGCATGGTGAGCACTTATATTTTTTTAAGTTAAAAACTAGTATTTCGAAGTTGAAATTGTGTGCGGACATGAGTTTACTTAGAAAAGACAAAGTTGAAGTATTGTGATTGAAAACCATCATCTCACTAAAAAAAATCCTAAAATAAATTTTTACATAATTTTATTATTATTTCAAACACTTATATTCAATATTTATAAATACGGCGCCAAACATCAAATAATGACAACAGTTTTTGCAAGTCAAATCATGGCCATACACAAGTGTAAGTCTCATGAACAACAGATAAAGGGAGTCAAGATGTACAAAATTTTGTGCAATAAGCACTATTTACATGCATGACAGAAAGTACTGCTGTGAAGTCCTTAATATTTCAACTTTAAATGTGCAGTGAGCCTTAGCCCGAAGATAACGGAAACTGTGAGGGGAAAATTGAGCCTTGGAGCAAAAATTCTTCAAGTAGGAGGGTTGGAGAAAATATTCAAGAAGAAGTTTAGTGTTAACGATGATGAAGAGCTATTGAATGTTTCTCAATGCTATTTATCAACGACAGCTGGTCCAATAGCAGGCCTTCTCTTCATCTCTACCGATAAGATTGCTTTCTGCAGTGAGAGATCAATAAAGTTCTTATCTCCAACTGGAAAGTTGCTTAGAATCTACTATAAGGTACCACTTTTCTCCGTTTTTCTTCCAACTCTAAATTTGTATCCACGTAAAGCATAATCTAATAAGCAGGTTCACGATTGCAGGTATCGATCCCAATAAGTAAGACAATGAAAGCAAAAGAGAGTGAAAATAGGGAAAAGCCATCACAGAAGTATATACAAGTAATTACAGAGGATGATTTTGAGTTCTGGTTTATGGGATTCCTTAATCATCAAAAGACTTTGAGATATCTGCACCAGGCAATTTCAAGTACTTCAAGCAGCTAAGAAGACAACATATTTTCCTTTCTTTTTCCATTTTTTTTTATTACACCCATTCATCAATGTAAAATGTTGATGCAAAATGAATGTACAGATCTGTTCAATCTTGTAATTAGCTTCATTGCTCAAAGGAGATACTAGGTGTTTTAGGCTTTGAGCCGTAGCTGTTAACACAAATGTATAGACTTATTGTAAAAGTAATGCAGTCAGAAGGCTAATTCATCTTTTGGTACTTGGCATAGTCATCACTTCCTAGCAGATCGTAATGCTCCTCGAAAGAAATATTTAAAATATCATGGTAAGTTCCCAACAAAGGGAGTGCCCCTTGATAATAGAAACACAATAAATAACAGAAGGTAACAGATAACAAAAGCAACAATCTACATGAATAAGACTAATACTACGACGGACATGGTGCTTCCGACTACCACCAAGCCTAATCCTATCGAAAAGCAAGATAACGCTCCACTGCCTACTAACCTTCTACCCTAATCTGCGACCTTCATACCCTTCTATCTAAGGTCATGTCTTCAGTAAGTTGAAGTTGCACTATGTCCTATCTGATCACCTCTCCCCAATACTTCTTTGGTCTACCTCTGCCTCTCCTCGAACCCATTATATCCAACTTCTCACATCGCTTCACTGGGGCATATACACATCTCCTTTTCACACGTCCAAACCATCTTAGTCTTGCTTCCCTCATCTTCTTCACCATTGAGGCCACTCCCACCTTGTCCCTGATATACTCATTCCTAATTTATCGTTCATAGTATGCTCACACTTCCATCTCAACATTCTCATTTTCGCAACTTGCATCTTCTTAGCATGAGAGTTCTTGACTGACCAAAACGCTACCCATACAACAAAGTCAGTCTAACCACCACTCTATAGAAATTACCTTTAAGTTTTGATAGTAACTTTTCATCACACAAGACTCTGGAGGCAAGCCACGTTATCTTCCCCATCGCACCAATATGATGTGTGACATCATTGTCGATCTCCCTATTTCCTTAGATAAAAGACCCAAAATACTTAAAATTTCTCTCTCTTGGGGATAGCCTGTATATCAAGCCTCAGTTCTGTGCTTGCCTCATGCGCTGCATCACTGAATTCACACCCCAAATATTCTATTTTGTTCCAACTCAACATGGACCCCTTAGACTCTAGAGTTTGTCTGTACACCTCCAACCAAATGTTTACTCGGCCGCGAGTCTCATCAATCAGTACTATGTCATATACCAATAATATACATCATCACACCTCACCATGAATATGCTGCATTAATTCATCAATCACCAAGGAAAATAGAAATGAGTTAAGTGTTGATCCCCGGTGCAACGCCATCTCGACTAGAAAGTGCTCTGATTCTGCTCCCACTGTTCTTACCCGAGTCTTGGCTCTATTATTTATGTCCTTCATCACCCTAATGTAAGCCACTAGTACACTTTTGGCCTCCCAACATCTACATAGGACTTCCCTCGAGACTTTATCTTCTGTCTTTTCTAAGTCAGTAGACACCATATGTAAGTCCCTTTATCATTCTCTGTACTTCTCCACAATCAACTCACAAGATGAATGGTTTCTGAGTACTTTGTAATATTTGGAGGGCTTAAATTGAACGCACATCTGTCTGAGAAGAAGATTGACTTCTCCGAAAAGTTAGCATAAGATAGCTTGGAATATACTAGGCACTCTTTCTTTTTCAATGTTGTTTCCTATTTTTCTAACAGAAAATACAATAACTTTTTGTTCTTAAATTACCTTCTAAAAATACTTGACATTTCTCTCATGATTTTTCAAAGGCAAAAGTTTGGTCAAGAAGAAAATAAGTTATATCACTGTCATGCATGTATGGTATGTTCCACATAAAGTCAGAAATGGCCTACAAATCCTGCCTTTACACCTCAAGATGAGATGACACAAAAGGTAAGATAAGGTAACAAGTTGAAATATTTGAATGGCTACTTTTTCCCTCTTGCCTGATTTATTGGGAAACAAATCAAAGTTCATGGATGACTCATACTTAACTTTAATGTCATATATAAATCCGTGTCATTATATTGTCAACCTTGATCATACAAGACTAATAAAACTAACTTAAGATAATATTACTATGCACCAAAAACCTTCTCTTACTTTTACTCAACTTGTAAAAGCAGCTTACATCAGAAAGCAAATCTTCCAACTCAAAAGTTGACAACACCACATGTGCACACAAATCTTAATAATAAAATAAGCAGCATGAGATAGTTTACTGTAATTAAAAAGAAAGATAAAAAAAGACATTTTAAAAACTTTTGCAGCAAATTGAGAAATATTCTATTTTGATGACCCATAGCTGACTCATGCAACAGTTAGTACTTAGTAGTTAAAAGATTCATCAACTTTGCCCAAACTGCTGTATATATATAGTGCTGCAAGGAATGTTCTTAAACCATCAACCAAAAACATAATAATATCTCAGTTATCTTCACAATATAGCAACTGTCTCCAAAATCAGAAGTCACAATGAAGAGCTTACTCGATAGCAATGAGGTGGGTGTTCCCATGAGTTCAGCAGTATACTCATTTGAACGACAGGCAAAAATACTACTGTCTCTATCTGCCTGCCAAGACCATCTGCCATCTGCAACTTCAAAACACTTACCTAAAATAAAGCAAAGTGAGTATTTTCCCTTGAAGAATATTCGACTTGTTCTTGTATTAGTTATAAAGAGTATTAATGACCCTCGAAGAAGAGATCATTAAATTTAACTATTCTTGAATATGCAGGAAAATCGGTAATTAGTAAGATGAACAAATTTGGAGAAAGGATGGACTGTCTTGCACAAGGCATCCGCCAGCATGGTGAGCACTTATATTCATGATGAAGACTTGAAAAAAACAATCGAAAATTTACTAAGACAATATTTTATTCAAGTCAAAAACTAGTATTTCGAAGTTGAAATTGTGTGGGGACATGAGTTTGCTTGGAAAAGAAAAGGTTGAAGTATTGTGAATGAAAACTATCATCTCACTAGAAAAATTCCTAAAACAAGTTTTAAAATAATTTTACCACTATTTCAAATACTGAAGGTCAATATTTATTAACATGGGCCAAACATCAACTTGCAAATAATGACATCAGTATTTGCAAGTCAAATCATGGCCATACACAAGTGTAAATCTAAAGAACAACAGATAAAGGGAGTCAAGATGTACAGAATTTTGTGCAATAAACACTATTTACATGTATGACAGAAAGTAATGATGTTAAATCATTAATGTTTCTACTTTAATTCTGCAGTGAGCCTTAGCCCGAAGCTAACGGTAACTGTGAAGGGAAAATTGAGCCTTGGAGCAAAAATTCTTCAAGTAGGAGGGTTGGAGAAAATATTCAAGCAGAAGTTTAGTGTTAAAGATGATGAAGAGCTATTGAATGTTTCTCAATGCTATTTATCAACTACAGCTGGTCCAATAGCAGGCTTCTCTTCATATCTACCGAAAAGATTGCTTTCTGCAGTGAGAAATCAATAAAGCTCTTATCTCCAACTGGAAAGTTGCTTAGAATCTACTATAAGGTACCACTCTGCTCCGTTTTTCTTCCAACTCTTAATTTGTATCCACGTAAAGCATAATCTAATAAGATGGTTCACAACTGCAGGTATCGATCCCAATAAGTAAGACAATGAAAGCAAAAGAGAGTGAAAATAGGGAAAAGCCATCACAGAAGTATATACAAATAATTACAGAAGATGATTTTGAGTTCTGGTTTATGGGATTCCTTAATCATCAAAAAACTCTGAGATATCTGCAGCAGGCAATCTCAAGTACTTCAAGCAGCTAAGAAGACATCTTCTTCTTCATTAGGAAATACGCCAATTCATCAATGTAAAATATAGATGCAAAATGAATGTAAAGATCTTTTCAAACTTGTAATTAGCTCAATTGCTCAAAGGAGGCTTTAGGTTTCTTAGGCTTTGAGACGTAGCTGCCAACACAAATGTATAGACTTATTGTAAAACTAATGCAGTCAGAAGGCTAATTCATCTTTTGGGACTTGGCATAGTCAGCACTTCCTAAGTGAACACTTGAGTAGCAGATCAAAATGCTCCTCGAGAAGCATATTTAAAATATTATGTTAAGTTCCCAACAAGGGGAGCTCCCCTTGATAATAGAAATACAGTAAATAACAGATGGTAACAGATAAATATAGCAAGAAACTACATGAATAAGACTAATGTTACGGCCAACACGGTGCTCCAGACTACCAACAAGCCTAATCCCGTCGAAAAACAAGACAATGTTCCACTGCCTACTAGTCTTCTACCCTAATCTGCAACCTTCATACCCTCCTATCTAAGCTCATGTAGTCAGTAAGCTGAAGTTGCACCATGTACGATCTGATCACCTCTCCCCAATACTTCTTTCGTCTACCTCTACCTCTACCTCTCCGTGTACCCACTATATCCAATATCTTACACCTGGGGCATCTACAAATTTTCACATGCCCAAACCATCTCAGTCTTGCTTCTCTAATCTTGTCCACCACAGAGGGAACTCCCACCTTGTCGCCGATATCCTCATTCCTAATTTATCTCTCTTAGTATGCCCACACATCACATCTATCTCAACATCCTCATTTCCGCAATTTCCTTCTTCTGAAATGAGAGTTCTTGACTGACCAAAACTTTGCCCCATACAACAAAGTTTGTCTAACCACCACTCCACAAAACTTACCTTTAAGTTTTTATGGTACCTTTTCATCACATAAGACTCTAGAGGCAAGCCTCCATATCATCCACGTCGCACCAATACGATGTGTGACATCATCGTCGATCTCCCCCATTTCCTTGGATAAAAGACCCAAGATACTTCAAATTTTCTCTCTTGGGAATAGCCTGTATATCAAGCCTCACTTGCATGCCTACCTCATGCTGCATCATTGAAATTGCAATCCAAATATTCTATTTTGTACCTGCTCAACATCGACCCCTTAGACTCCAGAGTTTGTCTCTACACCTCCAACCAAATGTTTACTCTAGCACGAGTCACATCAATCAGCAAATAACATACACCATGAAACCTCACCATGAATACGCCGCAACAATTGATCCATCACCAAGGAAAATAGAAACGGGTTAAGTGTTGATCCCTAGTGCAATGTCATCTCAACTAGAGAGTGCTCTGCGTCTGCTCCCACTTTCTTACCCAAGTCTTGGCTCATGTCCTTTATCGCCTTAATGTAAAACCCCAAGAAACCATTTAGCCTCTAGACATCTACATAGGACTTCCCAGGGGACTTTCGTATGCCTTTTCTAGGTCAATAGACACCATATGTAAGTTCCTCTTCCATTCTCTATACTTCTTTTTGGAACTCCTCTAGTCATATCACAAGATGAATGGCCTATGAATAAGTTTGTAATTTGTGGAGGGCTTAAATTAAACACACATCTATCTGTGAAAGAGAATGACTTTTCCGATTAGTCATATCCAATGTTGCTTCCTATTTTTCTAAAAGAAAATACAATTAATTTTTGTGCTTAAATTTCCTTTTAAGAATACTTGATATTTATCTCATGATTTTTCAAAGGCAAAAGTTGGTCAAGAAGAAAAATAAGTTCAATTTTTCAAAAAAAAGTTAAATCATTTGTCATGTACGTATGGTGTGTTCCACATGAAGTCAGCATAAATGGCCTACAAATTCTGCCTTTACACCTCAACATAAGATGAAAAAAGAGGTAAGATAAGGTAACTGCCTTATAAGAGAAGTTAATATAATCTTGAAGTGTTGGCCGTATGTATCAGGTTGAAATATTTGAATGACTACTTTTTTCCCCTTTGCCTGATTTATTAAGCCACAAATCGAAGTGCAGAGAGGACTCATTCATGATCCACAACAACTACTTAACTTCAATGTCATATATAAATCCGTGTCATTATCTTGTCAAACCTTGATCATACAAGACTAATAAAGCTAACTTGAGATAATTTTACTATGCACCAAAAGCTTCTCTTACTTTTACTCAACTTGTAAAAGCAGCTTACATCAGAAAGCAAATCTGCCAACTCAAAGTTGACAACACCACATGTGCACACATATCTTGATAATAAAATAAGACAGCATGAGATAGCTTACTGTAAATAGAAAGACAGATAAAAGAAGACATTTTCAAAAACCTTTGCAGCAAATTGAGAAATATTCTATTTTGATGACCCATAGCTGACTCATGCACCAGTTAGTAGTTAAAAGATTCATCAACTTCTCCCAAACTGCTGCATATATATATAGTACTGCAAGGAATGTTCTTAAACCATCAACCAAAACATAATAATATCTCAGTTACCTTCACAATATAGCAATTCTCTCCAAAATCAGAAGTCACAATGAAGAACTTACTCGATAGCAATGAGGTGGGTGTTCCCATGAGTTCAGCAGTATATTCATTTGAACGGCAGACAGAAAGACTACTGTCTCTAGCTGCTTGCCAAGACCATCTTCCATCTGCAACTTCAAAACACTTACCTAAAATAAAGCAAAGTGAGTATTTTCTTTGAAGAATAATCGACCTGTTCTTGTATTAGTTATAAAGAGTATTAATAACCCTCAAAGAAGAGATCATTAAAATCAAATATTCTTGAATGTGCAGGAAAATCTGTAATTAGAAAGATGAACAAACTTGGAGAAAGGATGGACTGTCTTGCACAAGGTATCCACGAGCATGGTGAGCACTTAATTATATTCATGATGAAAACTTAAAAAGAACAATCGAAAATTTACCAAGACAATATTTTATTTAAGGTTTAAAACTAGTATTTCAAAGTTGAAATTGTGTGCGGACATGAGTTTACTTCGAAAAGTAAAAAGTTGAAGCATTGTGAATAAAAACCATCATCCCACTAGAATAATTTTGTGAAATCATGGCCAAACACAGGTGGTAATCTAAACATCAACAGATAAAGAGAGCCAAGATGTACAAAATTTTGTGCAATAAACACTATTAATATGACATAAAGTACTGATTGTGAAGTCCTTAATTTTAAACATTAACTGTGCAGTGAGGCTTAGTCCAAAGCTAACGGAAACTGTGAAGGGAAAATTGAGCCTTGGAGCAAAAATTCTTCAAGTAGGAGGGTAGGAGAAAATATTCAAGCAGAAGTTTAGTGTTAACGATGATGAAGAGCTATTGAATGTTTCTCAAAGCTATTTATCAACGACAGCTGGTCCAATAGCAGGCCTTCTCTTCATCTCTACCGATAAGATTGCTTTCTGCAGTGAGAGATCAATAAAGTTCTTATCTCCAACTGGAAAGTTGCTTAGAATCTACTATAAGGTACCACTCTGCTCCGTTTTTCTTCCAACTCTTAATTTTGTATCCACGTAAAGCATAATCTGATAGGCCGGTTCACAATTACAGGTATCAGTCCCAATAAATAAGACAATGAAAGCAAACGAGAGTGAAAATAGAGAAAAGCCATCACAGAAGTATATACAAGTAATTACAGAGGATAATTTTGAGTTCTGGTTTATGGGTTTCCTTAATCATCAAAAGACACTGAGATATCTGCACCAGGCAATTTCAAGTACTTCAAGCAGCTAAGAAGACAATATATTTTCCTTTCTTTTTAATTTTTTTTTCTTATTTCACTCAGTCATCAATGTAAAATGTTGATGCAAAACCAATGTACAGATCTGTTCAATCTTGTAATTAGCTCCATTGCTCAAAGGAGATCTTAGGTGTTTTAGGCTTTGAGTCGTAGCTGTTAACACGAATGTATAGGCTTACTGTAAAAGTAATGCAGTCAGAAGGCTAATTCAACTTTTGGGACTTGGCATTGTCATCACTTCCTAGCAGATCGTAATGCTCCTCGAAAAACATATTCAAAATTTTATGGCAAGTTCTCAACAAGGGGAGAGATTATCCTCCTCTAGGTATAGGCAGTCCATAGAAAAATAAGAAGAGGAATGTGTTCTAAATCCAAATGCTCTTGGATGGGTAGTCGAATTGGGGGATAAATCTTTTTTTCTCCTTTATATAGAATCTAATCAATCACTTTGAGATCATGAGAACCTGGTGATTTGATATAATTTTTTTTTTTTTATTTTATCAGGTAAATATCTTCATTATTAACAAGGCCAAAAAAGGCCATATACAAGAGGTATACCAACCAGTAAAGGACCTACACAAAGATATGGTTCTTTACAAAGGACACCCAATCCTCTATACAACCCGTAACTACACGGGTGCACTAAATAAGGGATTGGAGACTACTCTTCAACTGCCAAAAACTCAATTCTACCCCTTTGAAAGACCTCAAATTTCTCTCTCAGACAATCCACATCAATGCCCTAGGAACAACATTCTAGGCCCTGCATTTTCTCCAGCTTCTTCCAGCTTTCCAGTAAAACAACAGTTCTTTCACAGTTCTCGGCATTGCCCATGATATTACAAACCAGCTTAACCTGTCCCACCATGGTCTCGTGGCCAAGCTACAATGTAGCAGAAGATCATCTACGTCTTCGTCCCACCTCCTTGCATGGGTAATACCAGCTGATGCAAATAACTTTTGTTTTCCTAAGGTTCTTTGTCGTCAAGATCACCCCTCTAGCAGCTAACCAAGTGAAAAAGCACACCTTCCTCGGAACCTTGGGAATCTGAATAGACTTAACAGG
>JAJOOS010008394.1:0-24078 GCA_029582725.1 Solanum chiquidenum
AAGTCGTTCTTAACTTAGGGTCTTTCTTAACAGATCGTGAGTCCCTAAAATGAGGGGTTATAACCACCCAATCAGTCAACCATTCACAATTACATCTACAAGATCACCAACGTTAACTACATCTAGGGAAACATGTCGAACGAAGGTAATAACCTTGACATACCTTTCCAATGAACGCTCGAAAGACCGTAGTTCCTTCACGAAAGTTGTTCCTTATGTACTAAGCTTCGCAAACACTATATATACACAGCTGGTACGTGCCTATAAACAGTTTATAATTAATCTTATATCGGCAGATTTGCCATATTGCCCCAACTTGTCGAAACGTCCGTAGAAATTCATAAAAACAATCATAAAAGAGTCCCGAGATGATTACCTTAGTTAACCAAGTTAAAACCTTGAAGAAACACCAATAATTACAAATTTATATCTTCAAAAACCAGCTCCAAACACAGCCAATAGAAGGGAAAAATGATTGCCACGTGTAGGGATTGCGTTTCTAGGCAAGGGGGTAACGTTTAATGGTAGAAATCGTCAAAACTAACCTTCCTTATGGTAGGACTCCATAGAAACCTTCTCCTAAGCTTTCTCTCTGGTTTTTAAAGCTGAAATGAACTGTTTCCATGGCTAAAACGTTAAATAGCCGACATACCACATTTCTTTACCCGACCCGGATTCTGCCCTGGCAGTCCCTAGTAAAACCCTCATAACTTTTTACTCGGACGTCCGTTTGATATGGGGTTTTGTGCGTTGCAAACTAGACTCGTAGGCCTTCGATTTAATGGGTAATAGGCCTTCTAACTGTTTATATATTGGGAGAAATAATCCAATACATTTGACCAAATTTCAAAGAAATCTTTAAAAAGGCACTTACGATAACTTTCGCCAACTTTTATCTTGCCACTTACTTAACTTCAAAACTTGAGAATAAACCCTTAAACACTTAAAATATGACATACCACATCCTTTTTAATTTATTACTCACCCTTTTTGTCTTTCCACGAAGGTACGAGTTAATTTAGACGTTTTGGAAAAGTCGGGGTGTTACAGTTTCCACCCTGCCTCGGGTAGTTTGAACGAAAACCACCGCTTTGGTTTGCTAGAAAACTTACCTCCTCGCTATACAGAGCTTCAAACTTCATCTCTTCAGGATTTGTTCCCTCAACCCCCACACCATTGACACCACGAGTACCAGCCCCCATGACATTCTTAGATATAATATCAAGTTGTGTCATAATCTTATCCATGTTTTGGTCTCACTCATTGTCCTTTTCAATCTACTCCTTAGATAGATGGAAGGTGACAGGGGAGACCTGGTCCTCACGAGTGTACCACGCTCTATTAAAGGTTGTCATGCCATCTAAAAGCTGGGTTGCTACCGCATGCGGCTGCTGCATTAAACCTCCGGGTGAGAGTTGGTCAGCGACATCTTTGTTTATCGAGTCTAGAATCTGGTAGAAGTATTGAAGGAGCACGTTGTCAGGAAGACCATGGATTGGGCATTATAGCACCAAATTTTTAAATCGAAGCCAAGTTTCATGCACAGGTTCTCCATTCAGACGCTTGAAACTTTGGATGCTATCCCGAATAGTCATCATCTTTGAGGGAGGGAAAAATCGCACATTAAATGAGGTGACCAGCTCCACCCATGAAGTGATCTAATTTCGTGGTAACTCAGATAACCACTTACAAGATTGCCCCATCAGATAAAATGGGAATAATCGCAGTCTGACTGACTCTTGGGAGATGTTCTTGAAAGAGAATGGCCCGCAAACATCTACGAAGTTTCGAAGATGCTCATGGGGATCCTCATGAACCAATCCACTGAATAGTCCTTTTAGTTGCAAGACTTGCAGCATAGTGCTCGTTATATGAAACACTGCATTCCCCTCGGCTGGGGGTAAGCAGATGGCTCCAACACCTCCCATGAGATGGGGGTCATTGACGTTGGCTCATGGACATCGTTGAGGTTACCGATGTCATCTTCGTGGCCCACCTGGCTACCATTACTGCCGTTTACACTCATGTTTTCTAAAATGTTTACACAACTGCTCAAAACAAAACTGAAAATTAGATAAGTGAACTACAACAAAGAAGAACGAAAATTCTACCAATCTAAAAATTCTCAAGTGATACCACTCCCCGGCAGCGGTGCCATTTTAATGCTTATCGTGACCAACGACACTAACTACAGTTCGAGTGTCTATGATCATCGATAATATAATAACCCAACTAAGGGTTGGGGTCGTGTCCCAAGGGAGCGATTTTGAGAATTAATAGAAAAATAAAATCTAGTTCTAACTAGTCGTAGCTAAAGAAATTAACGATTAAAATTATTGTAAATCGAAGGGGGGACACAAAAAGTATCAAATATCAATTTGGGGTTTTTGTCACAAGTAAGTAAAAACAACAAAATTAACAAGAAAATCAAGTATGGGGAAGAGTTCTTGGGGTGTGACCGCAATATAAGTTGAGATAAATGGTTGGGTACATGATTTCGATAGGAAATTTGCAAGATAATAGTGACTAGGCTAAGCTTTAGATGGAAATAAGTTCCCTCGGGCAACTTATCCCGTTTCAAATGTGTTCCTCTCGGATACCCATTTGTCGTATGAAGACCAGCCTACGCCTTACCCCACTCACTCTCTCGAGCTGAGTGTTCGGATATGGGACGAGAGCTCACCCTCTCGGGCTAAACCTCATGTCGACTCACTTCTTAGGCCATCAGTCTAGTGATCTTGGTTTCGCGACCTCCCTCTCGAGCAAGCCGAAAACACATGGGTGGCTTTATATTTGCAACTACAAACCCATTAAATCAAACCACAACCACTAGGTGAAATCACCATTATAATACATCTAACCTATCAGCAAGCAAGATCCAACAATAATATCCACAAATATTTGCTAAATCACACCCCAAGAATGGGGGGTTTTAGCAACACATCAAGAAATAACAAAATACGCCTAAAATGATGGTGAAATAAAATGGGTATAAGAAATTAAACCTTGATTTAAGCAAAGGAAGAAGAATAGAGAAGACCCACTTCCAACTTGGGGAAGATGAACTCCTTTCTTGAAGTTTCCAAAACCCTCTTCAAACTTGAGAGTTAAAAAGTACTAAAAATTATATTGTCTAAAATTTGATACTAAAATGTAATGCTCAAACTTCTAAGCTATAACTCTCAACGAGTATTTATAATTTTCAAAAATATGTGTTGCGGCAGATCGTTCGGCGACATTAATCAGAATAGCCAATCAACTTGGCGATTCACCTTTTGGTGTAGTTCATCACCATCTTGCATCATCCTTCGGCATCATCATGCTGTGTCATTGGGCGACATAGTACTGCTTCGTGGACCTTGTCGGTGATGCGCCGACTGCTCCCTTTTTCCGCCGACTTGATCCTTTCCTTCAGGGCTCAGCACACTGGAACAAAAGCCGAAGTGAGACCCTTCGGTGATTCTCCAAGTGAACTCGGCGATCGTCAGGCCTTTATTTTCTTGTTCTTTTCAGCCTTTTTCGTTCCTTTTTATGATGTAGCGTCCATGCTTTCCTTCAAACTTCAAATACCTGAAACTTAAGCATTTTCATCAGATATTGAGATAAAATAAGCATTTGAGGACACTATTTCTATTAAAATAAAGCCCTAAATGAGTCCAATTTGTAGACTCATCATAGGTGTGCAAATTAAAGTGTTGAACATGATTAGTGAGAAAGGACAACAAGAATGCTAAAAAAAGAAAAAAGAAAAACAATGTGCATCTGCTAAACTATCCGCTCGCGCGGTGGTCTTGCGCTCAAGTGTCCAACGGCGCGCTCGAGCAGAAACATTAAAGAAGTTGTTGCCTCTCCGTGCGCCGGTCGCGCACTTGAGTTTCCAGTGGTGCGTCGCACGGCGTGGAGGCGTGAAATCATTAAATGAAGGGTGTTTTGGGAATTTTGAAGGGAACCATATGCTATATGATGTTTGAGCTTGCCCAAGGTAAAATATCAAGGAAAAGAGCAAAAGAAATGCTAGGTTATGAAGGAGAGGAGGTGGAAAATGCGGTACTCTACTCGAATTCGAAACAGAAGTTGGGATTCAAAGTTGGATTGCTATGTCTTCTTTTTCATCTTTGTTCTTAGTAAACTTGTTCTCATCCCTGGAGTAGATTCTTAAAGGGTATTTGACAAACATGATGTATTGATGAATTTGTTGGGATTTTGATTTTCATTCTTATGCTTGAACTTATTGTGGGAATTTGAATTAAATTGGAACCTTGTTCATTATTTTATTTAAAAGAAAGAGGAATATCTTGGTGAATATTGTTGCATAATTTTGTTGGATTGAATCAATATATTTTCTATAAAGTAATTGAAGGAGGTTGTTGATAATTATTGATTAAATCTCAAGAAAAAATAGTCGAAGGACGTTACGTCCTTAAGAACACTCATTAACATGTTCTTGAAAAAATAGTATCACAGGATTATAATTGGTTTATTCTTTAACTTGAGATTTACTCGGAAGAAAAATGTAAGGCTTAAGGATACTCTAATAAGTTATTGAATTCGAGAGAATTGATAGAACTTTAGATGTGATAAATGAATGTGGTCAAATCCCAACTATCATTATGAACATGTTTCGTCTTGTACCCTATCTTTTATTATTGTTATTAAACTTCATAGTTATCAATTGTTTTTAATCATCATTTAATCTATAAAAGTGGTGCATAACCGCAACCAACTCCTTTCTTTTGATCACCTGAATAATAGTTAGCAAGATTTGATTGAATTATTATTGAGAAAATGGTCAAATACCCACTCAATCTATTATCGGATTTCCAACTACACACTTAAGCTTCACGGGGGTCCTATCACCCCCCTGAACTGTTTAAAACTAAAATTATCATCCCCTAAATGCTTATGTGGCAAAGTGAGTGTATGTCACTCTCTCTAAGAGAGTGAGCAGCGAAAATAAATATTAGAACTGTATTTTTATTTTTAGTAAATATATATATATATCTTTTATTTTTTTCCTTATTCCTTTCTTTCTTCTTCATAGAAATCTCTTCCTTCTTTGGACCAGATTTGTCCTTCTCCCGTCATTTCTACGTTGTTGCCGCCGCTACTATCTTCACCGGATGTAAAATAGAATTTTTGTATTCCTCTTGATTCGAATTTGTGAATGAAATTAGAAATTTTTGAAAATCAACTCTTTATCGATATTGTTGGAGTTGTTAATCATCCTTGTAAATGGTCAACCAACTAAGTTGATTCGGTTGACAAATTTTTATTTTGATTCTTTGGAGCTCCAAATTTGTAATTTTAATCCAAACCAACAAAGAATTTTTAATTTTCGATGAAAGCCAGATTTGATTTTAAGAATAAAAATGTTTTTGGCTATGGCGATTGAAAACAACAATGGAGTGCTTGTTTGTACCACCAAGCGGCCTAAGATTTACATCTCAATATGTTCACATGGTCGAGAAGTTTTTCCAAGTCGGCTTGCCAGATTCAACATTCCTCCATTGTTATGTATTAATTAAATCCAATTTGAGAAATTTGACATAAGCATTCATGGAAATAATCTTAATACCAATCAAGTAGTGGGTGAAATGACAAATGGGAATCAAAATCCTTGCCGACCTTCTCCTTTTCAAGATTGTAGTGATTGGTAGACCTTTGGTGTTTATAGTAATGGAGAAAATAGTGAAAAAAAAATGGGTTTGGAGAGATGGTGAAAATATAGAAGAAAACAGTAAAGAATAATGAGAAAATTAAAGAAAAACATTTTTTCCACGTGTCAAACACCTCAGTTTCACCCATCAACATAAATGTGATCGTGGCTTTTTAGGGGTACACTAATTTTGATTTTAAACAGTTTAGGGGGGTGAGGAACCCCGTGAAGTTTAAGTGTGTAGTTGGAAATACGGTAATAGATTAGGGGGGCATTTGACCATTTTCTCAATTATTTTTTGTACCAATCCATGTGGAGACGATCTTTATACTATACAATATTTGACTAGCAAAGCGCTAAACTTATAGCGTATTTGTGATCGCCAACTTGTTGAGTCATTTATTAAGCGCTTACAATTGATAGCAAGACCTCTACTTATGAAAACTAAGTTGCCCACTACAGTTTGGAGTCATGCTATCTTACATGCAGCATCACTTGTTCGTCTCAGACCGACTCATTATAATAAATACTCTTCGTCACAATTGGTCTTTGGTCATGAACCAAATATTGCTCATCTACGAATTTTAGGATGTGTTGTTTATGTGCCAGTAGCACCACCTCAGCGCACTAAGATGGCCCCCAAAGAAGGTTAGACATATATGTTGGGTTTGATTCACCCTCCATAATTCGCTACCTTAAGCGATTGACGAGAGATTTATTCACTGCAAGATTTGCAGATTATCAATTTGATGAAACAACTTTTTCGCAATTAGGGAAGAGAAAAAGGAACTTAAAAGTGAAATTGCATGGAAAGTTTCATCATTATCTCATTTTGATCCACGTTCCCCTATTTGTGAACAAGAGGTCCAGAAGATCGTTCATTTGCGAAACATAGCAAATCAAATACCAAACGCATTTACTTATTTGAAAAGGATAACAAAGTCACATATTCATGTAGTGAATGTGCCTATCAGGATTGACGTCCCAAAAGGATCATCTACAAGTGTCATGGCTTCTGAATCACAAACACGCCTGAAGCGTGGTAGACCATTGGGTTCAAAAGACAAAAATCCTAAAAAAAGAAGCACGACAAAATAATAAAGATGACATTATAAAAGAGTCTCATGAAGAAGTTCAAGATCTGATTAATCCTGATATTCTTGAAAAAATCAGTGAACCCGAGACTCGAGTGAATGAAAAACTTTCAATAAGTTCTACGGGTTGTGGGATAAGTTTAGATCGATCGAAAATTATAGTGGATAATGTTTTCGCATATAATGTTGCACTTAACATTATGCAAGACAGTAAAAATCTTGAACCTCTATTTGTCGAAGAATGTCGACAAAGATGTGATTGGTTAGAATGGCAAGAGGCAATTCAATCAAAATTAGACTCACTTGTTAAATGTGAGATTTTGGACCTATAGTCCAAACCCCAAATGATGTAAAATCGGTTGTCTATAAATGGATTTTGTACAAAAGCGAAATGAGAGAAATGAAATTGTAAGATACAAGGCACGCCTTGTTGCGCAAGGATTTTCTCAACGACCCGGTGTCGACTATGAAGAAACATATTCACCGGTTATGGATGCAATAACTTTTGGATATCTCATCGGTTTAGATGTTCTTTAAAACCTTGAAAGACATCTGATGGATGTGGTTACAGCTTATCTTTACGGTTCACTTGATAATGAAATTTATATGAAAATTCCAGAAGGACTTACAATGCCTGAAGCATATAGTTTAAAATATTGGGAATTTTTTTCAATTAGATTACAAAAGTCATTATACGGCTTAAAATAATCGGGGCATGTGGTATAATTGCCTCAGTGAGTACTTGATAAAACAAGATTATATAAATGATGTCATTTATCCTTGTATTTTTATTAAGAAAACAACATCGGGGTTTGTTATTCTTGTTGTTTATGTTGAAGACATTAATCTCATTGGAACTCCAGAAGAGGTCCAAAAGGTAATTAAATATCTAAAGAAAGAATTTGAGATGAAAGACCTTGGAAAGACAAAACTTTGTCTTGGTCTACAAATTGAACATTTAGCAGACGGGGTCTTCATCCATCAATCTACCTATACTGAGAAAATCTTGAAACAATTTTACATGGACAAAGCACATCCATTAAGTACTCCAATGGTTGTCCGATCACTTGAAATGAGTAAAGATCCATTCCGACCTCAAGAAGAGAATGAGGAACCTCTTGGTCCTGAAGTACCTTATCTTAGTGCAATTGGTGCACTTATGTTTCTTGCTAATGCTACGAAACCTGACATAGCATTTTCTGTTAATTTGTTAGCAAGATATAGTTCTTCCCCAACACAAAGACATTGGAATGGAGTTAAACATATATTGTGATATCTAAAGGGGACTAATGATATGGATCTATTTTATACTAACAAAGATAGTGCAGATCTTGCTGGTCATGCAGATGCATTTTATTTATCTGACCCACATAAAACTCAATCTCAAACAGGCTATCTGCTTACATACGGAGGTACTGCTATATTATGACGATCTATGAAGCAGTCCATTGTCGCAACTTCTTCAAATCATGCTGAGATAATAGTTATTCACGAAGCAAGTAGAGAATGCGCATGGTTAAGATCAGTGATACATTTCATCAAAGGAAGATGTGGTTTGAAGTATGATGTCATGGTACCCACAATGCTCTTTGAAGACAATGTTGCATGCATAGCTCAATTAAAAGGAGGCTTCATAAAAAGAGATAGAACGAAACACATTTCACCAAAATTATTCTTTTCACATGATCTTCAGAAGAACGGTGATATTGATGTACAACAAATTCGTTCAAGTGATAATCCAGCAGATTTATTCACTAAATCTTTACCAGCCTCAACTCTTGAGAAGATGGTACACAAGATTGAAATGCGAAAACTTAATCATCTGAAACATGGTCTTTATCAAGGGGAGTAGAATTATTTTGCACTCTTTTTTTCTTAGTCTAGGTTTTGTCCCGTTGGTTTTCCTAGAAAGGTTTTTAATGAGGTAGCAAACAAAGACATGTATATTTTTGTTCCTTCAACTTTTCTTTTACATGGACATTCAAGGGGTATTGTAAACCAAATATGGATGTCATGTGGGCCTCAAAAAATTGTTGACTTACATCACTCGTAATGATGTAAAACCAAGGTTCGTGACATGTGGGACTATCCCATTGGAGGGCTATCAACACTTGACCAATTAAATGGCCAAGTTATACATTTGTAAAGTACCTTTTGGCTATAAATAGCCACTACATTTACGAAGGAAAAGACATTTATTGAAATACAGTACTTTATCTATTGTTCTTCTTTTTAGTTTGTTAATCTCAGTTTGTTAAGTAATTATTTTATAACACAAGGTTAATTAATTTCAGAATAAGACTTTTATTAAAGAATATTCAAGCAGATATAGAAAGACAATGTTAACTCGGCTATAGCGTGTGGTGTTATAGTTTATCATTAAAATTGAGTCAAATTGGAGAGTTAAAGAAGATGACAAATTTTTATTTTGAATTGGATGAACATACACACATATACACAAAAAGGTATTCGAGGTTCGAAAAAGAAGCTTACACTCATAATTAATGCTCCATTTAAATATTCTAAAACTTGAATCCCTTAATATTCTAAGAAAACAAATTATTATTATTATCATTATTGTTATTATTATTAATATATATTAAAATGCATCCTGTACACCATGGAGAGTTGTGAATTGAAGCATAGATTAAGGGACTTCTTCGGTCCCAATGTTGAGAAACAAACAGAATAGAAGAAACATTTCTTTCCCCAATATGGTTGAATAATCAATAAAATAAAAATAAATTACCAATTCAAACTTTGTAAGAATCAAAATTTTGTAAGCCTTACTAGACGAGTTCTATGTTAGTTAGGACTTTTGGAGACTATTTTTCCTTAAATTATATTCTCTCCGGCCTAATTTATGTGGTACTTTTCAAATTTTGAAATTTAAATAAGTCTATCTTAGATTGTGAATTTTTCGTATATCTTTTAAATATTTTGAATTGTCAATTATTGTGACTATATGGTACTTTTTCGTAGTTTATAAATATATAAAGGGAAAATGCATAAGTACCTCCCCAGCCTATACCCAAAATCCCTGAGACACACCTAACCTTTACTAAGGTCCTATTACCCCCCTGAACTTATTTTTTTATTAATTTTCTACCCCTTTTTGGCCTACATGGCACTATCCTTGAAAAAAAAGTCAACACGCATTGGGCCCACAAGATAGTGTCACATAGGCTGAAAAGGGGTAAAAAATTATATATAAAATAAGTTTCGGGGGGTAATAGGACCTTATTAAAGGTTAGGTGTGTCTCAGGAATTTCGGGCATAGGCTGGGGGGGTACTTATGCATTTTCCCATATATAAATTTCATTTCAAATAATTTGAAGATTTCATGCGCAAATTTTCGGTCAACTTAAATTGTTTGACTCTCAAAAAACGCTAAGTGTCACATAAATTGGGATAGAGGGAGTAATTCATACTCTCTTTGTCCCTAATTACTTGTCTACTTTTGATTTGACACACCTATTAAGAAATAATTATTGACACAGTGAGTTTACCATTTTACCCCTATTAATTATGAAGTGGATGAATTAAGAACTTAAGATTTTCAAGAAGTTCTACCTTTTTCAAAGTAATTAATTGATAGTATAATAGGTAAAAAAAATCTTTCTTAATTTGTCAAAATAGACAAGTAATTAGGAACAGAGGAAGTAGCTATATAAAAGTATTATATTTCCTTGAAAAAGGCATCTCAAAAAATATCTCATGAACTCTTGGCATATTTATAAAGAGATCAAAATATGCTAGACTCTTTTTTATAATCAAATACTTTAAGAAGATCCACAAATCTTTATATAGAAATCAAGTCCAAATCATCTACGCTCGAGAAATAAGCTACTAACGGCCCTCGAACCACGAAAAAAGGAATTGAGGGAGGAACAAAATTGTACTCACATGTTTTATCAATAAAACTATACTTCTTCATATTTTATTTATGATTGCAATTTATTTTCTCAAGAGACTAAAATTTGAAATATCTTATTAACGATAAAAAAAAAAATATATCACTCCATAGAGATTTTGAGGTCCAAAAAAAATCTTAGTAAATTCAATGATCTAAATCAAAGTAAAGAAAAAATCTAATAAATTCCTAGAAGGCACTTGGAATTGAGGAATAAAAAACAATAAATAGTGCCAACCCATCGACTATAGGCAAATCTTAGCAAGGCAGCATTAGCCTTTGGTACAACTTTCGTTTTGTGGGGTCACTCTTTCCCATTATATATTTATTTTATAATAATTGTAGAATAAATTATTACTCACTCACTCACTCCTCATATCCTTTTCATAATTAATTAGTATACATTTTCTAAATGTAACTTCAAGTTAGATACAACAAGACGTAACTATATACTTGAATTTTAGGTAAAGAAAAGTCTAGAAAAGGTTTTTAAAGTTACTATCTTCGTTCTTTTTTTAATTGTCATGATAAGATTTGGCACAGTTCTTAAGTAAAAATTTATAAAGAATTTTGTTTGATCAATATATCTCTTATTAATTCTTTAATTTTTATCTATATATGTAATGTTAAGGGCAAAGTTGAAAAAGATAACTAATTCTCTCTTGATTGTTTAAATTGATAATTATTAACAAATATTTTTAGTATACATGACAACTAAAAAAATGAAGGAATTACGTTCAATATTCATTTATTATTTATATCATATATATATATATAAAAGAGAACCCTAGGCCCGCCTACGTGGCGCCACCACAAATCAAGATTCTCTTTTAGTAATTTATTTATTTCCAAAACTATCATTCTCCTTCCATGAAAAGTTGTGACTTTTACGTAAAGTTGTGACTTTCATGAAAAATTGTGACTTTTATGAAAAATTGTGACTTTTATGAAAAGTTGTGACTTTTATGTAAAGTTGTGACTTTTATGAACAGTTGCGACTTTTATGAAAAGTTGCGACTTTTATGAAAAGTTGTGACTTTTATGCGAAGTTGTGACTTTTATTAAAGGTTGTGACCTTTTCGAAGGGTTGCAACTTTTCCAAGTAGTTGTGACCTTTCCGATAAGGCACAATAAACATTTGTTCACACTACCTTTTGTTATCTATAAATAGAGGGATTTCCTCTCATTTTAAAACAACGGAAATTCTGAAATACTTCTTCTTCTTCTTCTTCTGCACAATTAAATATTCGTGTACTTTGCTCTTGTTGAGTGACTCACTGACACTATTGTTTTTGTATCAATACACTGGTGAATAGAATCGTTCTATCCCGAGAGAATCTATTCCTTTAAACATCAGGTACTAGAGATGAATAATTTTCATAAGGGGACATTGTGTATTCAGTGGGATCGATTTTTTCCTTTCTGTTTCACTTTATTGTTATAGATCCTAGTATATTTTTTTACGGTCATTAATTTATACTTATGTTATTAGGATAAATAATAAGATGTTATAATTTTCACTTTCCTTTACATTATTAATGTTCGTTACTACGTAAAATAATATAGTGTTTTAGCTTTAATGACCGGTAGATTTTTAGTATTATTTTATAAATTCCTGCGCGAGACCCGGGTGATTTTACTAGTTAATATAATATAAAAAAAGTGAAGTCTAACCACTACCAGCTTAATTCGCAAGTATAGACGGCAAATAAATTACAGATTTAACCAAAAATGTATCTCTCTCCCTCCTACCAAACTTAAATTTAAAACTATTATTACAACACTTACAGTTGTAATGTCAAAATCATTTTATTAATAACGTGTTTACATCACTAATAACATTATCCTAGCTTAGTAGGGGTGTCGAATTGATCCCAAAAACAAATGATCTGACCAATCCATTCAGATTTTTACGGATTGGGCTAACATAAGATAATTTAAAATTGGATAAAGTTTAATTCAATCAAATATTAACCATTTTAAAATTATTGTCAACTTAATTCAGTTTAATTCTCAATTTCAATTTTTTTCTTTACTAAATCGGAGGTTTTGCCCAAGTATTTTGTATCCATCCAATAGGATCGAATCTCAAATTTCAAATCGAGGATCCCAAGTCAAGGTTGGGAGGTCTCGAATCATGGTCAAGACTCAAATCATGGGTCCAGGATCAAGGTTAGATTCTAACTCAGGTTTGGATCTTGGTTCATCTCTCAGGTCAACGTTCGAGTCTCAAGTTAGTCTCATGTCTCGGGCAGGGCGTAGGTCTCAGGTTGGAGTCGGGACGAAAGTCGGCAATCAAGGTTGGGTCTCAAGTCTTGGGTCAAGGGCAGGTCTCAGGTTGGAGTCGGGTCAAAAGTCAGCAATTAAGGTCGGTCTTAAGTCTTGAGTCGGGGGTCAGGTCTCAGGATGGGATCGGTCTTGAGTCCCAGATCCTGAATTAGGTTTTGTTTTAGGACGGGGCGTTCGGTTGGGATCATTTCTTGGGTCGGGGGATCAAGTCTCATATCTCGGGATGGGTTCGGTTAATAATCGATACTCAGGGTTAGCTCTCTCTTATCGGGTCAAGTCTTAGGTCAATCTCATGTCGCGGGCTACGGAGCATGTTTCGGGTTGGGGTCGAGCTAGAAGTTGGCAATCAAGGTTGGGTCTCATGTCCTAGGTCGACTCTCTCTTCCTAGGTCAGGTCTCACTTATCGGGTCAAGTCTTAGGTCAATCTCATGTTGCGGGCCGGGCCACATAATTAGGGTTGGGGTCGAATTAGAAGTCATCAATCAAGGTTGGGTCTCGAGTCCTAGGTCGACTCTCTCTCTTCCTAGGTCAGGTCTCTTGTCCTAGTAACTATGCCTTAAGTCGGGGTCGGGGGTAGGGTCTCGAGTCCCAAATCAGGATTGGGTCTCAGATCTCGAGTCGGGGTCGGTCAATAGTTGGTAGAAAGGGTTAGTTCTCTCTTCTCCGATCGGGTCTCTTGTCCCAATTTCCAATAGTCGGGCCTCATTTTTTTTATTTTGTGCCCTTTTTTTCTAGCAAAATTGGTCTTGTTTTCTTTAAAAATTACATTAGTATGTCAATATTATTTAGATTAAGAGGGTCATGATCTAACCCGGTTATTAGATTAGTTTAGCCTAAAGTAAATTTATATGAGTCATGGTCCAATCCTATTTATAGTTCAACCCATTTTAACCTTTCTAATGACATCGTATAACTCGCTCATTTAACACCCCTTAATCCTAGCACTTTCAATTCCTTTATTTGTGTACATAAAAATAAAGTCAGCTTCTTCTCACCAAACTTTTTTAATTTTAAAGTCAACACGATTTGTGCAGGCTAATTTGGAGATCTAATAGAATAAAGAAAAAGAATCACACGCTACACTTTGAAAATGGTACGGAATATATTAACTAAGTATATACCCTCTCAATCTCAGTTTATACAACTCACTTTTTTTAGTCCGTCCTAAAAAAATGACACATTTCTAAATAATATTTTAATTTTAAAATGTCTATTTTATTCTTAATGAAATGATTTAGTCACAGAAACTTCAAAAATCTTTCTTTGTTTCTTAAACTCCATATCAAGTCAAACTAACTCATATAAAAAGGGACGGAGGGCGCAAGTAGTTTCATTCTAAAATAAAGAAATGATTTAAGAAAACAAATTAAAAGGGTGGAAGAAGGAAAGTAGTGAGTATTAATGGTGAAGATTGTATGGTGGGCAGAGAGGCAGATATAAATATTGAAGGAGAGATTAAGTAAGGTGTAATAATAAAAGAAAGTGGGGATTGTTGAGAAGGCAGGTAGGTTTTATTACTCTATTTTTCTGCCCCATATATTAACTCCCTTTTTCATCATTGTAAAAACAATGTTTTGACTGTCCATTTTTATTTATATGTTGCTGCTCTCCTCTCAATCATCATGAATCTCAACCACCTCTTTTCCTATGCATTTACTACATTTATGTGTTTAAAGGAGTTCTTTTTTTTCTAGTAATGGTGGTCTAGTCTCTCTTTTTTTTTCTCTTTCCTTTTCTTTGGCACTGAATGAAATATGGTTAGAATTAAGAAGAAAGATCAAATTTTTCTACTCTTGGTTTTGTGTTTGTTCTTTGTTATGTGTGAATCACATAATTTGAACTACACAAAGTATAAACAAGTTAGCAATATGAGACTTGAAAGGATTCAAAGGCATTTGGATAGAATCAACAAGCCTCCTGTCTTCACTATTCAGGTATATTATAATGTCCATTTTAATTATGTTGTATTCATTAAAACATTTCGTTACGTCTTTCTTTTAACGAAAATGAAATTGATAGAGCCCGGATGGAGATATCATAGATTGTGTTCATAAAAGAAAACAACCAGCTTTCGATCATCCTTTGCTCAAGAATCACAAGATTCAGGTATGAACTACTTTCTCCTTTTTTTCCGCCTTTTGTGCCGATGAGATATAGTAATAAATTAAATATTGCAAGTTGCAACCCCCTACCTCCTCCTTTATGGAATTTGTTGCTAGCTCATTTATAGTGAAGTACGATCACGAACCAACTACATGTTTATTGCTTTGGAATTAACGGTGTTTTTCTAAAGAATGGTTGCAAGTCACAACAAACTATTTATATCTTATATTTTGTCGCGAGTTTTAAGAGGAAATGATCTTCTATAAGCTCTGTATAAAAGAAAATAATCTTATAAAGATTTCATTTATTCTATTTATTAATGGTATTCTAAAAAAAAAAACATATAATTGAAACAACATTTGTAATGAGTCTATTAAAAGTTTCCTTTTAAAAAAAAAAACAAACCCAAAAAGATGTGGTGCAACAATAATAATGATAATAATTATATTAGGATTTGAACTACCAACCACCCTTACTTTCACTTTAGTTTTTCTTTTCTTTTCTTTTACTCACAAGCAACAAGTTATTAAATCATCATTAATGAAAACAGATTACTATTGTTTTCTTTAACTTCTAAATCATTGCAATGTAATTACAGAAGATTCCACCAGAGATTCCAAAACTGAAAACGTCTTTGAAAACAGACGCGATGATGAGTAGAGACGTTGTAAGTAACAATAGCAAAAGTGCAGTGGTAGATTGGCAATTATGGCACCAAAACGGAACGCGGTGCCCTGCAGGCACTGTTCCGATAAGGCGGAGTGAGGTTCATGATGTGCTTAGAGCAAAGTCATTGTATGATTTTGGTAAGAAAAAACGACATGGATTGCCTATTGCTCGTCGTGTTGATGCTCCTGATGTTGTCAGTGGCAATGGACATGAGGTATGTAACTTTTTCCCTCCCCCGTCTCCAATTATCTGTCGTTTCACATAAAAAATACTTATAAAAGATTTTCAAGCGTAATTTGAAGAAGATATGATTATAGAAGCCGTATTACATTAAAGAAGAATGTATAGTACATATATATGTTGGGTAGATAATTCATTAAAGTCATTACAAGTGGTAGTTGTAAGGCGTAAATGTCCCAAGTTAGTGAAATTGAGATATGACTAGTAATTTAAGGTTATTTATTGTAGTTTAGGTAGATCAGAGTCTATGCTATCTACTTAATTATATATTATATCTCAGTTAGTTATGACATTTTTAATTAACATATGTTTTCCATAACTATATTAATATACGAATGAATGGTCTAAAATAAAATATGGTATGTATTGTAGCATGCAATAGCATACACAGGAGGGTCTGAAGAGATATATGGTGCAAAAGCAACAATAAACGTGTGGGAACCATCAATCGAAGTGGTGAACGAGTTTAGTTTATCTCAGATTTGGGTTCTATCTGGATCTTTTGACGGGTCGGATCTTAATAGCATCGAAGCTGGCTGGCAGGTACGACTAAAACACTAAATTATAGTAGTTTTTAATCATATAATTATTCACCTTTAATTAGTTTTTTTTTTTTATATTTGAAATATCTAAAGCTTTAATTCTTCTACTAGTCAGGTTAGTCCGGAGCTGTATGGTGACAGCAGACCTAGATTATTTACATATTGGACGGTTAGATTTCTCTTCCTCCATTTATTCTTATTTTTATTTAATATAGATCACTAATTTTGTTTTTACGTATAATAATAACATACTCAATATAAAATCTCTATAAATAAAATTTGAGAAAGATAAATTATATGTTGATCGTAGCATAACGTTTCATGGGAGTACATTAATTAGTATACTGCTAAGTACAAATATTATCATATATGACCTTAATAAATAAATAATAATGCTACATCAAATTCAAAAGTGAGAATAATATCTAAAGCTAAAAGGGATATATAAAAACTAGTATTATAAATGTTTTGGAAAGAACCTCTATTAAATAAATGCATTGCTTTGGGGCACGGACTTTCATATCTAGAGTCATTTATGTTAACCTCTTTATTTAGTGGTACTATCTCAGTTTATTTAGGGAGATTTAATTTCGCAGTCTTTTACAAATTTATAACCCTCTTTGTTCAAAAATAATTCTCATCTGATACACATTTTAAGAAATAATAAATAATAAAATGTATTAGTATTAGATACTTACTCTATTGAATAGTGGAGTATATAATTAAAACAAGGGTAAAATTAAATATATATAAAAGGATAAATTATTTCTTAATTTTTTTAAACTGGACAAGTATTGTTGGACAACTACTTTTAGTATATTGGACAAGTAAAGTTGGACGGTGAAAGTAGTTTTGAAAGGGAAGAATGGGAGTTAGCACTTATATACTTTTGTTGTCCCGTTTTATATAACTTACTTTGCGTTTTAGTCAATTCTAAAAAGAATGTAACATTTTTATATTTAGTAATAATTTAAATTTAAAATGTTCATTTTACCTTTAATGAAATGATTTATAATCACACAATATATCTATGACTTATTTTAAATCATAAATCTTAAAATCTATCTTTTTCTCGTTAATTTCGTATTAAGTCAAACAAACTTATCATATACATTGTGATCGAGGCCTCAACATTTTTGTATGGGAATCAAAAAGGGATAAGTTGAAAGTCAACTTTTTCATTGGGTCAATGGAAACTTCCCAACTTTGTTTATTTGAGGAGTTTCGTGCTTTGGAAGTAATTGTCTACCTAATAAATTATGTCCCACTTTGGATTTTCTCTATTTTTTTTATTACGTAACTCGAATCTTCCAATTCTAAAATTGTAATCTCAACCTTAGCACATATAGAGGAAATATATAATTAAATTACTTAAGGACGTGCAAGAGGGTAGCTGGAAAAAATTAATTAAACTAATCACTTCTCTGATTTCATGATTTTCTTAATCAACTGTCTAGATCTCAATATACGTAGTCAACTCCTTGCAAGAAATTTAAGATCATAAAAATAATATTTTTTTCGTTTTAATTTGTTTATTTTATTTTGATTTGATATTGAGTTTAAGAAAGTAAACAAGACTTTTGATCTTGTGTTAATAAATTAAAAATATGTAAAATATACCAAAATGTCATTTAATTTTGTGAGTTTAAACATGTCATGTTGAAAGTTGGAATTAAAAAATTGTCATCGTATAAATAGACATTCTTTTTAACTTGATTAAAAAGGAAAGTAGGACAAACAAATTCAACCAGAAATAAATTGTTTCTAACTATACTTATATACTCCCTCCGTTTCATTTTACTTCTCTCCTAGAATATGTTTCATTTTACTTTTTTTCATTTTAGCTAATCAAGAGAGTTTTATTAGTACTTTCTTTCCCATAATACCTTAGTATTAAATAAAATAGATAAAATAATACTGTTATAATTCAACCCCATAGTAATGATATGAGAAATACCTCTTACATATGTCCAACTAATTATTAGGAAAAGGTGGAGGAGAGGGTATGGAAAGAAAGAGGAATTATTATAGTGATTGAATTCAATGGTCAAAATTTTTAATGGAAATAATATAAAGTGAATAAGAGAAAAGAGGATGGATGCATGGAGGAGGCACATGACTTGTTAAGAGTCAACATTTAAAGAGCACATTAAACATGACTACTCACTTCCCATAGCTAGATTGGTGTAAATGCCAAGTGGTCCAAGGAAAATGACTTGCAATTTTTAAACCAAAGTTTTCTTCATTATATTAATTATTAGTACATGTAGACCAAGGAATCTCTCTTGGAAATGAAGAGGAAATACTCCTTCCTTATCAAAATATTTTTCTTTTACACGCTTCTTAAAAATATATGCTTCTTTCATTTTAAAATATTTATTACAAATATTTATCACAATTTGAGAATTAAACGATATAAAATTTGACTAACAATTTAAAATATGCTTTTTAATCATATTAATATATGAGAAAAGTTCATTTTATAGTACTTTTGGAAGATTTTGAAGATCTGAATTTTAATGTTAAAATATTAAATTATATTAATTTAGCTTTCGAAAATTAGTTAGATTGAATGTAACAACTATTTCAAAATAGAAGAAGTATTAATTAGGAAAAGTTTTGACTATCTTACCTTTATTTATGTTTATATCATCTCTGGGCATTAAATATTTATTTTATTTTATGTGTCATTATCTTATAGTGATACTAGTGTTTTGTAGTCATCAATCCTTTTGTATCCACATGCTTTGAATTTCCTTAACCACAGCCTCCCTATATTGTTATGTTATTTATTGCACTAATAAATAACATTAACTACATTGAAAAGCCCCATTCATAAAAATTTGAACCATCTTTTCTGGCGCAATGCATGCTAATTATTTAATACTTTCTCATCATAAAGTTGTTGAACATTAACGATGACAGCCACAATAAACACAAATGAAAAAGTGATAAGGTAGTAGCACCAAACCATGATCAAATATATTACATGTTTCATTTCAAAATAAGTAAAAATTGCTGAGGTATTTTTTATAGTTCAAATTAACTGAACTTGTAAATGTTTAAGAATAATTTTAAAATATTCTGCCAATTTACTTTTTATTTGAATTTTCTATGTGATGACTTTAAGGAATTTTAATTGCTTTGAAGTATTGGAAATAGTTATCATAATCAATGACTAAAGAGTAATTTGACAATAATTAAAAAGGATAAAAATGAAAAGTAATGTCTAATTAATGTCTTAATATTCTTTTTCTTAAAGGGTATGTAATACCCCAACAATTCACTTATTTTGAAATGGAGGGAATATTTTTTTAAGAGGAGTGCAAAGTCTATTGTGAACAAGTAAAATTGAACTGATAGTACTTCCTCCATTTCAAAATAAATGAATTGTTGGGGTATTGCATACCCTTTAAGAAAAAAAAATATCAATACATTAATGAGGCCTTATTTTCCTTTTTACCCTTTTAATTATTATTAAATTACTCTTTAGAATGACTAAACATTGATTACGATAGAGTGTGTGATCATCTCATCTAAAAGCTTAAGCTGTTAGAGAAAACACACTTTTATTAGTTAATGATATTCTTAACAAATACTAAATAAGCAGTTAAAGTTTCTTAAACTCATCACATAAGAAATTCAAATGAAAGGTAAAAATGGAAAAAAAATTCTAAAATTATTCTTAAACATTGAAAAGTTCAATTAATTTGAACTACAAAAAATGTTTCACATGGTTGTGTTACAATTTAATGTCATTAAGGTGTGGATTTTGATGATAACTTGAACTTTATTTGTTCTATGAAAGCACACAACACTTAAACTATGTCTATATTTGAAAGTCTAATGTGAGACTATGTATTTATTTATTTTGTAATATGAACAGAGTGATTCCTATCAAGCAACAGGATGTTACAACCTATTATGTTCAGGATTTGTCCAAACAAATAGCAGAATAGCCATTGGTGCTGCCATTTCTCCTGTTTCTTCTGTGGAGGGAAGTCAATATGATGTTACTATACTCATTTGGAAGGTCCCTTCTTAATTCCCTTCTCTCATTTTTGCATTTTTAGCTAAACTTAATCTAGAGAATGGAAAACTAATCTACCATACCCTTTTAAATAACAATATGTAAGTAATTCTTCACCATACTAGTGTATATAGACATTTATTTTATAGCTTATTTGACCAAACTTTAAAATTCAAATCGATTTATTTTAAAAGGTATTTTTTTTTGTTGAAAAAACTACTTTTGGTGAAAAGTTAATTTGTTGTGTACCACTATGATGAAAGAAATCAAGTTACCGTCAAAGAATGTGATGCAATGAATGAGACTGCTCCTTCCTTAATCATTGGTCTTGAGTTTGAGCTTTGGATATGAAAAAAATCATTTGTAGGAAGAGTTTTCCCCAAATGGGATCCGACGTTGTGCGAATCTGAAATAGTCGGGCTCTCAAACACCGAATGGGAAACCAAAACGATGAAAGAAAGCAAGTTTCCATTTTCATTAGCTTTTATTTATTGTTTGCCCGTTGAGCGAAATTAATTACAAACCCTAGTCAAAATATACAAAATTTATATTTTGATTATGTATATTTGTGTATACAACATATAATATAGATATGTATACATGTACAATATGTAATGTGTTATTGTTTTTGTGTATATATGTATAGGATCCAAAGGTAGGGAATTGGTGGATGGTGTTTGGTGACAACACACTAGTAGGTTATTGGCCGGCTGAGTTATTTACACACTTGGCGGAGCGTGCTACAATGGTGGAGTGGGGCGGAGAGATAGTAAATTCACGGGCCAACGGAGAACATACGTCTACACAAATGGGCTCGGGCCATTTTGGTGATGATGGATTTAGAAAAGCGAGTTATTTCAGAAATCTTGAAATTGTGGACTCTGATAACAGCCTAAGTTCAGCCCAAGATATATCAATCTTGGCTGAGAACACAAATTGCTATAACATAAAAAATGCTTATAGCAGTGAATGGGGTACACATTTCTATTATGGTGGACCTGGTAGAAATCCACAATGCAACTAATATGATGATGAGGCAAAGTCTCTAGCTAGTTATCACCAATTTGTTCTTTTATTATTTTTATTTACATCTTTTAATGCTATTTCCAACTTTGTTTATGCTGATTAATTACACATTGTTTTTCTTCTTGTGTCTATGTTTTGTTTGAGGGGGAAAATGTATGTATTAGTTAAATAAGACAAATAGCATTAAACAGGGTAAGGAAATAGCAAATATTTAGTTGGAATGGCTACTAGTACAAAATTTGTGATCATGTTTTTGAATCTTATTAAATGTATCAATTTGTTTTTTTATTAATTATCATTTGATCAGTTGGTCTTTTATATATAATTTTTAGAATTGTTAAAGATTTGTCTGGTTTGACTTTATAGAGGATTGAGTCATTTCTTCTCATTTCACAAACTAGGATTCTTTGTTAGGAGAGGCATGGTTCGATTATAAGACCACTAAAATAATTATTGGAGCTTTAATTTTTTTGCCCCCTCCTATTTTTTTTAAAAGATATTTTTTACTATATATAAAAGTCGTAACTAGCAGGATCAAGGATATGTTGGGTTCAAAAGTGATTAGGTGTTATGCGGAAGCTGACAATTGCATATCATAATGTTGATAAATCAGATGACAAAAACTTATACTAAATTTGTGATCATCATGTTTTTGAATCTTATTAAATGTATCAATTTTTTTTTATTAATTATCATTTGATAAGTTGGTCTTTTATAAAGTATTTTTAGAATTGTCAAAGATTTGTCTGGTTTGACTTTATAGAGGATTGAGTCATTTCTTCCCATTTCACAAACTGGGATTCTTTGTTAAGGGAGGCGTGTAGAGCCGGTTCGATTATAAGGTAATTAAAATAATGATTTGGAGCTTTAATTTTTTTGGGCCCTCTATTTTTTAAGCGATATTTTTATTAACTATATAGAAAAGTCATAGCTAGAACGATCAAGGCAAATTTGTAAATAATTTCATTTTTCAAGGGTAATTGTAACATCCGGCAATTTAAAATTACGATGAAGAGGCTTAAAATTGGAATTTATCATTTTTGGAAGGAATTCAAAAATCTGGAAATTTGGTCAAGTATGGGAAAAAAGTGAGTTTTGGCCAACTTTGAGCAGTCATAAATCCTAGATCATGATGAGTTTAGTGTAGTTCCAGTGATGTTTGTGAAGCTCGTGGAATGATCTTTCCAACGCCGTCGATTTTTCTCGATTCCGAGTTCGTATGAGTGAGTTATGCCTTTTGGAAGTTGGGAAGTTGGCAGGGAAATCCGTCCGGAAATTTTAAGGGTATTTTGGTCTTTTTCCTAACCAATTCCTTTGGTTATATTAATGTGTTAGGCTGATTTTAGATCAGTTTTTCCCATTTTATAAGAGTGAGAGCAAGGGTTTGAGAGTGAAGAGGAGAAGAAGAGGAAGAAGAGGAGATCAAGCAAGTTTTCATCAAAGATCGTCGTGGATATCGTCGGGGGTGATCCCTACTAGGTATGTGAGTTCATAGTGTTGGGTTGATTCTTTCCCCCACACACCAAACTCGTTTTATTATTGAGAAAAGATTGATTGTGTTGTTGAAGTTGTTGGTTGTGTTGTTGATGTTGTTGATTGTGTTGTTGAGGTTCCTTGTTGATTTGGGACATGTTTCCGGTTGTGTTTTGAGTTGAAATCTATTGTATGTTGAGGGGTTTATGATTCTAAGTGTTTGGGGCTGGAAACCTTGAAGTTTAGAAGGTTTAGAGTTGGAGAAAAGAAGGAGAAAAGTCGAATTTTCAGGGGAAAAGGGTGGGGCGTCGTGCCTGCCAGCGCGCCCCAAAAGGGGTTCTGAATTTCCCCCCTTGGGGCGCCGCGCCTAGCAGTGCGCCCCAGCTGCCTGTTTGAACTTTGTGGTCTGGCGCCCCGCGCCTCTTAGAGCGCCAAGGACGCCAAACTTTCCCATTCTTTCCCCACTTTCTCATGCATGTTCCATGGTATTGTATCTATGTTTCATAGTTGTTTCCAACACTCCAACGTACGTTTAGACGTCAAGAACTCATCCATAAACATGTGATCATATACCTTGAATCCATAATCCAATTCAAGGCGAGTTAAGCTCAAGTCAAGTGAAGTTAGAAGTCAAGCCTAGAAGTTAAGAGGTAAGTCAAAGCAAGTTTTCAAAGTTGTTCAAGAGTCTTTATTGAACGTTTTAACTTCATTTAAGGCTCAAGTTTCAAGTCAAGTGAAGAGTATAGAGTTTCAAGTTAAGTAAAGAGTCTCAAGTTTCAAGTTAAGTCAAAAGTTTAAAGTTGAGTTCATTTCTCAAAAGCTATTAGGGAACTAAGTATTCCCAAGAAAGTTTGTAAATGTTTTCATATTTGAGTAAGAAAGGAACAATGATTTCCAAAAGAGCCTTTGGGCTAGTTTTCAAGAAGAAGGAACATCGATTCCAAGTGAGCCTTCGGGCTAGATTTTTGAGTAATTATCTCAAACTAAAGAAAGATGTGTTTAAAACACTTATGAGCTAAAGTATTTTTGGGAGTAGTATTGA
>JAJOOS010008395.1:0-20951 GCA_029582725.1 Solanum chiquidenum
CTTCTACATTACGATTCTGCCACAAAACTTTTACTGAAGCTATATCCTTATTTCTCAATCTTCTTATTTGGAAGTCTACTATGGCAATAGGGACTTTTTCATAAGATAGCTCCTCTAAAATTTGAACATCTGTTGTTGGCACTATACGTGTTGGTTCTTCGATACACTTTCATAACATAGAAACATGATAAATTGTACTTCCTCTGACTCTAGAGGTAACTTCCATCTCATAGGCAATTCGGCCTATTCGTCTCAAGATGGGATAAGACCCACTATACCAGGGATCAACTTGCCTTTTCTTTCGAACCTCATAACGCTAGGCGAAACTTTCAAAAAGACCCAATGATGATCAGCATCAAACTCTAATATGATTTCTGATGGCTCCGAGCTATCGAAAACCACTTTATGATTATCTTAGCCTATTCTACGGCTTACTGCACTAAGTCTGGTCCAAACAACACTAACTCTCCAACCTCAAACCAATCAAGAGGGAGTTAACATTTTCACCCCTATAAAGCCTCATATGGTGCTATACCAATGCTAGAATGATACCTATTATTATGATAAGTGAACTCTATAAGTGGCAAGTGATCATCCTGATTTTTGTGAAACCTAGCACACACGCGTGTAACATGTCCTTGAGCATCTGGATCGTACGTTCAACTTGGCCATCAGTTTGAAGATGAAATATTGTACTAAGACTGACCTATGTCCCCAAACCTTTCTAGAAAGATCTCCAAAAATGTGTTGCAAATTGTACCCCTTTGTCTGAAATAATCAATACAAGAACACCATGCAATCTTACAATCTCTCTAATATACAATAATTGCATAATCTTCAGCTAAAAATATGATCCTGACTGACAAGAAATGGGCTGATTTTATCAGTTTGTCGATAATCACCCAAATGAAATTAATGTCACACATCTACAATTTGAATATTAAATTAAACCTACAAGAAAAATGGGATATCATATAAAGATACTAGAAAAGGTAAGGTAAATGATAAAATATGATTATCAAATAGTAAAAAAAATTGAAAAGATAATATTAAGGTAACAACGCGATCACACCAAATTTGTTGTTACACTAAATGAAGTTTTTTATCGTTACCTAATAATGAAATATTTAAATAATAGGATAAAATAAAATTTAAGTAACAATCAAATCATTTATTGTATTCAAACTCACAAAACATTGCAATACAATACAATACAACCATCCAAACAAGGTGTGACTGTATTGACTTTTAGGTTTTTACATTTTAATTTTAAAAATTGCGAGAACTTCCTAAAATTTTAAATATGACCCCTCATCAATAATTTCCAAGAAAATGAGGTCTAATCCGTTAATTTTTCAGTCATTTTCTCATCTAGTACTCTCTTAATTTGTCTTAATTACACCCTGTATAATATTCCAACAATAAATACTAGGAAAAGTTATCTAACAACACATTCTTTAACTATACAATTTCATCAGGTATTTTTTTTTTAGCTTTTTCATCTACAAATTTAGTCGAAGAAGGATGCATCTTCAACTTTAAAATCGACTGTGGAAAAAACGGCCAAAAAAGGGGGACAAAGTCGAGTTGTTGTTGGCTCCGTAAGGGCTTTGGGTTGAGATCCATGGGTGATGCCATTGTTGAAAGTGAAAAAAAAGCTACGGGAGTTGATACAGAGCAAAAGAGAAAGTGTGTAATAATTTCTTCTTCATTTTTTTTCTTTTAGCAGATCAAATTGTTGATTTTTTTTTTGATATTTTGTTGCTTTCAGCAGATCTTTTAATGTATCTAATTGATTTTGATTCTTAAATTAATGTATAATTTGTTCGTTTCACCTTTATGATACAATACAATTTTATCATGTGCAAGATATCGTTTTCAAATATTAGTTTTGATACATAACCCTATTTATTGAAACACAAACTAGTATGTATCATGTTCATAGTTATATATTGGATACACAACTATTACAAATTTCGTCATCTTTTACCACCGATACATACACTCAGCCCTATTCAACTAGTAGAAGACTATGTATCTGTAGAGACTATCAAATATTATTGTTGATACATAAACACTAATTTTTTATAACAAAATCAGTTTGTATATCATATTCATAGTTATGTATATGACACATGACTTTGTTATGTATATAACATAGTTATCTATCAGATGTTCTTATGTATCACATGTTGTTAAGTTTCTGCAACATTGTTTTAAAAATAAATTAGTGTATATCATATTCATAGTTTCTTTTGTATATGATACATAACTATATAAAATTGTCGACTAATTTTTTTAATCTGTTACGATTTGGAGAATTTTGAGAGAAGTAAATTTGACATTTGAATTGTTTGGAGCTGTTATTTGGGAGAGGTTGACATTAATTTGATTTGCATGATTTGGGAAACTGACATTTAATTTTAGGGAAAAAGGTCAAATATACCCCTGAATTTTTAAAAATGATATGTTTATGCCCTCCGTTATACTTTTGGGTTAGATATACCCTTATCGTCATACTTTCGGCTTATATATATCCTTTATGCAAACGGGAAGACACGCGGCACCATCTCAAAATTTACTTTATTTTATTTTATTTTTATTCAAAATTAAAATACCCACCCAACTATCCATTTAGTTTACCCACCCATATTAGAAAAACCCTAACCCAATCTAGAAGCATCTTTACAGAGCATCCCAAAGCAAATCTTCACCGCCGTCGGCGGCAATGCAAAATAAAATATCCTTGTCGGAAACCTAAGGTTCACCTTAAGAACAACCTCAAAAATCTCCTCCGTGTAGAGTCACCATAAAATGGAGGGATTTCAGCTAACATTTTCTACCTTATCATTGTAATTTCTTCCGCCTAAAACCGCCGGTGCCACGTAACACGTCACCCCTACTACTCCACTCATTAACTCGTTGCTGCAGAAAAATTGAGTGAGCCAAAATCAACCAATTTCAGATTGTTCATGCAGTTGTTAAATAAAATGTTGTGTGGCTTAATATCCCGATGAGCAACACCGAGTCGGTGACAATGTCTTATTGCATCCATCAACAGATCTGGCCAGTTGATTATAACAAAATTCAATGTTGAGGACAACAAACAGTTAAAAAAAAGTCTATCTTATATGGTATTCTCACTTATTTAATCATCAATTTTACAAATTAATTTTGCCCAAAATTTACAATATGCGGCAATGATATTGAGGTAGTATTGTTAATGAAAGGAAAATATACAAAATTTAAGAGTTTCTAGCCTTAATTTTGACATTCTTAGGTAGTATTGTCAATGAAAGGAATAGATCTTGACATTTTCTGAAATGTAACCTATCTATGAACAACATGATAATTGATACCCAATGTAAGCTAATCTGTGAAGTGAACTGAAATTAACTTAGAGTTTCTAACCTTAATTTTTTCGTTAAGAGAATGATAACCCCTCTAATCAGAGTGATAACAGACAAATGACAATGTGAGGATTGGGTCAGAGCTTTTCAAATCTGGGTGGGTAAAATAAATGGATAATTGGGTGGGTTTCTTTAGTTTTGAATAAAAAATAAAATAAAAATCGGGTAAATTTTTTAGATGACACCACGTGTCTTTTCGTTTGGTTAAAGGATATATATGACCTAAAAGTATGACGGTAAGGACATATACAACCCTAAAGTATAACGGAGGGTATATGCATACCATTTTCAAAAGTTCGGGGGATATATTTGGCCTTTTCCCCTTAATTTTATATATATATTTTTTTTAATCTCAACAAACTAGTTATATAATGTATCAAATATGATGTATCCGATCGAAAGAATGGGATGTATCCGGATGACAACAATTTTAACGAAATTTTATAAATTGAAAAATAGTAGGGATGTGATGTAATTTGTTTCTTACACTATGAGATTTCTAATAAATTTACTAAATACAAAGCATGAGAACGAGTGCACTTGCTCATTCTTACCTTCCTGTTGTTCATCCTGTATAAAAGTCACAATTCTTCATTTTTCATTCACACATTTTAAAACTCAACACTTCTTTCAAAAGGAAAAGTAGCCATTCATTATTTTCTGGAAAAACTTTTATGTACTAAAAGATTCTCGATATATAGTTGGCTTATTTTTCTCTAATTTAAGAAAATGTGACTTTCATGCATAAAGTAAGAGATTTTATTTCTTCAAAACTTTTCTTACATCAGAGAAATAATTTTCAAAACTTTCCTTAAGCCTTACCACCCAAAACAAGTCCAGATCTGCTATCCAACTTTCGATCCTTACTCGAGACCCAAATTTTGACCTCTCAATCTCAACTTAGGACCACTCATTTTAAAATTTAATATTTTCTAGGAAATATGAAAATATATTCCTTCATATCAAACACTCCCTAAAAGGAGAAAAAAAGAAAAGTATTTTGTAATGCAAGTACGTATTTCTCTACATAATGGGAAGGAATGGACAATATGAGTAATATGGATATCCATATTATTCATTGGATTTACCTATTTTTTGTTAGGATCGAAAATAAGCAGGTGTCATGCGGAAGCTAGCAAAGCAAACTTCGATAGACCACGAGTAAGAAGACAAATGAGAAATACACCATAAGACACAAAGATTTAACGTGGTTCGGTCAATCGACCTACATCCACAAAGGATATGAGCAATCCACTATATAAACATGAGAGTACAAAATATAGAGAGAAATAACTCAACCAATTCACTCGGAATACATGGGAGGTTCACACAAGTGATAACGTATCAAGCTTGTGTCCCACAAATTCTCCCCCTAACCAAAACTCTCAAAGCCCTTAAGACTACATTGTGAATGCTGACTAAGTTAAAAGGAACAAACTTATATTTATAGAGTCCTAAAACCTTTCCTACAAGAAAAGGACTAGCCAAAATATTAAACCTTTTCCTAAACGGAAAAACATATGTATGGTAAGAAATCAGGGCAAATAAAATCCAACAAATCTCCCCCTTGGCCTAAATTTCTGACAAAATAAATTTGTCCACCTTCTTCACATAATCTTTAGGATCTTGCATCTCTTCTCCATAATCTCCTTCATCAAATATACGCCTCGACACAGAGAACCTCTCTGAAACAATCTCTCCAACAAAAATCTTCATTACTGTAAAAAAGGTTGCGGTTATAACTACACCCGCCAAGATGAACACTCATCTCTAACCTGGCTCCATCATTGAACCATATCTCTGATACCACTTGTTAGAATCGGAAATAAGCAGGTGTCATGCGGAAGCTAGCAAAGCAAAGCAAAGCAAACTTTGATAGACCACGAGTAAGAAGACAAACGAGAAATACGCCATAAGACACAAAGATTTAACTTGGTTGAGTCAATCGACCTATATCCACAAAGGAATGAGCAATCCACTATATAAACATGAGAGTACAAAATATAGAGAGAAATAACCTCAACCAATTCACTCGGAATACATGGGAGGTTCACACAAGTGATAACGTATCAAGCTTGTGTCCCACAAATTCTCACCCTAACCAAAACTCTCAAAGCTCTGAAGACTACATTGTGAATGATGATTAAGTTAGAAGGAACAAAAATATATTTATAGAGTCCTAGAACCTTTCCTAAAAAGGACTAGTCAAAATATTAAACCTTTTTCTAAAAGGAAAAACATATTTATGGTATGGGCAAATAAAACCCAATATTTTTATCAATATTAAATATGGGTCGAGTCAAATATTTTATTCATTTTCACCTGAATCATTTTCGACCGATCCATATTTCATTCGACCCGTCTGTTTGCCAACCCTATTATAAGTACAACCATCTTGATTTAGATAGCTACATAAAATGATCTTAAGCTCAACTTTTAAAACTCTCAAGGCATCCTTTGCTTTTTATAGAGAAATATACTGAGAATTTGATAGCTTCACAAAAAGAATCATATACACATCTGTTTCCGCCTAGCCAAGAATAGTAGGCCCGCTTATCAAACTAAAGGATTAGGAACGAATTCTCACAGTATCAACCATATTAAAAATCATATGAGTTTGTCATCAACAAAAAGGGAGAATTCATTGAGCTAAAGGGTCGGACCATGTCTTAACTTGGAATAAATAGATGAACCAAAAAAATAACTGACTTGTTCCATCAATATTAGGTCTATTATCGAGTCGTATTATTTTCATCTTTCCTAGAAGCAGTTGTTTAGGAATAAATTTTTAAAAAAGGAACTTAATTTTAAGCTATAGGTAACTTGAAATGGAAGCAACAATCTGTGAAGGTAATGCTTTAAGGTTAAAGTTAGTTTTTGTGTCGCAAATCTGAAAATTGAATTCTGTTGAGGCTCATCGTTTTAGTGAATTTAGGGTAAATCCTATCGAGGTGTAGGTCATAATTTTTTACCTTTGTAAATCGGGTGTTTTCCACGTAACACACCATGTTCATACTTTACTATGATTCATAGTTGTTAATAAGGTTTAAGAAAGAGGTAAAGTAGGTCCACCACTCAAGCAAAAATTAGGCATAACTCTAGTGAGTTATTAGGAGGCGTAGAATATCACCATTGTTTCAGTATTATAGTATTTGATAATATGTACTTTTAAAACAAAATATCTGATATGATATTTGATATTTATAAAAAAATATATTGAATATCATACTGAAATATTTTATATAGTTACATACACAATTAACGTATATTATTGTAATACTAGAAAATATATAAAATAATGTTAGTACAAAAGTACTAATTATTTAGATGTTCAAGCTTTGACTACTTTATCGTATTTGAAATGTCATTTTTAAGTTATTAGATATTTCTGTATGTGTTAGGTATTATTAGTATGATATAATTGAAACATTTCTTAAAAAGCCAAAGTCACGATTTTCTAGTATGTGAATATATGTAAGTCGGAGTTGAACAATATGATTATTGATTTACTATACTACAAAATATCAAAAACGAACTTTAAAATACCAAATTATTTTAATATGATAATAACATGGTATTTTTACATATCAAAAGGCAAAATTAAAAGATGGAATTTTTTTTATATCATACAGTACGTACCATACCATAACAGATCGCTAGGAGGGACTGACACTTTGTTTTGGATGATTGTTACATATTAGTTCATAATATATTGTATAGTGTTGTGTTGTATTATATGATACTATACTATCTTATTTTAATGATTACAATATTTGGATAGAATGTATTGTTCTCGGTCGTTACATAATGTCATACATCTACAATTGAATAATAAACCTACAAGAAAAGTAGGATACAAGATAAAGTACTATGAACTCTAAGGTAGATAATAAAATATAATTGTTAAATAAGAAGTTAAGATAAAATGAGAATAAATATTCAGGTAACGACGTGATCATACCAAATAGATTGTTAAACAAAATGAATTTTTTCGTCTTTACCTAATGCTGGGATTAAACTATACGACACAATAAAATTTAAGTAAAAATCAAACCAAACATTGTATTTAAGCTCACAATACAATGGGTAAGAACCATCCAAACAAGGTGTGAGGGTATTGAATTTTAGGCTTTTACATAAATTTAAAAGTAGCCATAACTTCCTAAAATTTGAAATATGATCCCTCATCAATAATTTCCAAGAAAATGAGGTCTAATCCGTTAAACTTTCAGTCACTCTCTTCTAGTACTCTCTGAACTTTCTTGGTTAAACCCTGCAAACTATTCCAACAAATATGTACAAAGCATGAGAATGACTCATTCTCATCTTCCTTCAAACGGAAAAGTAGGCATTCACATTATTTTCTTGAAAAAATTTCATGTACTAAAAGATTCTCGATATATAATAATAATTATAATGATCCGGTCGGTCATTTCTTGGAAATTTTCTTAAAATTACTATTTTATCCCTACCAATTTTGGTCACGAGTCATTTTTGAATGAGTTTTGAAATTGATTTTGAGTTTTGCGTTAAAAGTTGTGAATTATGGAATTTCGGAAATTCGAAAGGCTAAAATTGTTAAAAAGTGGTTTCAGTATCTTTTGGAGTTTCGAGTGTCAAAATAGAATTTTGTCAATTTCATCAGTTCCGGATTATGGAAATTAGTCTAAGAGAGTTGTCGGTTTCAGATTCAGAGTCTTTATAGGGATTTGAGGTCCTAAGTTAGAAAATTGTGGAATTTTAGCCTTTGGGTTGACTTTGGTCAACATTTGAGATTCGAATACTCCGATTTGAATTTCGAGAGTTCCATTGGATTTAAGGGATGAATTTAGGCGTAGGTGAGGTCTTGGTTAAATATTTAGAAGTCCCGAGCTTGATTTGGCCTTTGTCACTGTTATGTTCCTTTTTTGCGACTTACACGGACTCATGTCAAGAAAGTCTTGGATTCGTGTTTCAATGGTTCCATTGAGTCTGGAATGTCGAGTTTAGTCAATTTGCATAAATGGTTTGTGTGTACGGGGTTCCAAATGAATCTTGAGGGTCCATTTGATGTTTTGAGAGTTGGCTGATATTTCTGATGTTGGTGTGCCTTGCTTTCGCGAAGGGTACCTCGCGATTGCGAGGTTCGCGTTATCGAGACCCTGGTCGCGAAAGAGAAGGGCCCCTTTTAGACAACGTTCACTTAAGCGAACCATGGGTTGCGATCGCGATGGTCGTGAATTTGTGGAGTTAGCTTAAGCGATGTCGGAGACCCTTTTTGGCCTGCCATTTTGGGGTCTACTGTATTTTCCCCCATTTTGAGATTTGAAAAATCCTTGGAGACAATTTTTAAGTGATTTTTCGTGGTGAATCAATTGGGTAATCTTTTGTAACCCTAAAACTTCATTTCCCTTTTATCATTTATGAATTTTAATATCAAAACTTGAGATTTTGATTGGCAAATGACAAGTTTTTTCCAGAGCTTGAGTTCTATAGTAAAATAGTGATTATGAACTGATATTTAATTCCTTTTTCAAAATGATTTTCACCAATGAATTTCAAATGTCTTGGATAACATTTTTAAGTAAAGATTTTCGAATTCAAACCTCAATCTCGAAATTGAGTTTTTTGAGTTAATTTGAGCCCTTTTTCAAAGTGAATGATTGGGTGTTATTATTTCTGGAATCTTATTGTGATTACTTGATTGAATTAGACTGTGTGGCTTTGGACATTGTTCAGAAAGGGAAGGCTCAAGTCTTGTATTGACTTTTGATTGAATTGAGGCAAGTGATTTCTAAACCTTGCATAAAACTAGTAGAATCGTATATTTCCCTTCATTGTGTGTGTTTGGAAGTAATGGGAATGAGGTGATAGGTTTGTTGAGCAGCTGGTTAAGTGTACAACTGTTGATTAATGTTAGGTAGTTGATGATTAGTTTTAATTAACAATGGAAAGTTAGTTAGAGATTTGTTATTCAGTTAGATAGCTAGCTACTTCTATATAAATCATTGTAAAGCATCTTTTCAGTTAGTCTTGTACATTCACATTTTTTGATCAATGCAGAATCTATTTCTTCTCTGTTAATCAGAATTGTTTAGTTCTTCAGTTTAGCTGGTTGAGAGTTATTGAAATTAACAAGGTTCAATTATTTCACTAGATTGATCTTATTGAATAAAAAAGGGATTAATGAAAAAGGAAACGTGTTGATCATAGTGTTTTGTGAATTGCCTTGTTGTGGAACCTGAATGTTGATGAAATGCTTTGATGACATTATTGTGGACTTGAATTGTTTGAGTTGTTGTCTCTTCCTTACGGCGTGAAATTGCTTTTTGCACTGATTTCTTGGCACCGTGATGAGATATGTGATGATTATGCCGAATGAAAATGGTTCTGGCAAATGATATGATGTAAAGCCGAAGGGAAATGGTTCCGGCTAGTGATATGATATAAAGTCGAAGGGAAATCGTTTTGGCTAGTGATATTGGGTCAAAGGGAAATAGTTCCAGCAAGTGATATGATATAAAACCGAAGGGAAATAATTCCGGCAAGTGATATGATATAAATCTGAAGGGAAATGATTCCGGCTAGTGTTATTGTGTCGAAGAAAAATGGTTCCAAGAAAATGAGGTCTAATCCTTTAAATTTTCAGTCACTTTCTCTTCTAATACTGTCTGAACTTTCTTGATTAAACCCTGCATACTATTCCAATGAATACGTACAAAGCATGATGATGACTGCACTTGCTCATTCTCATCTCACATTATTTTCTGGAAAAACTTTTATGTACTAAAACTATTCCAACGTATTTGAAACTCTATTCCAATTTACTAACGTATTTGACACTCTATTCCACTGTACTAAAAGATTCTCCATATATATATATAATTGGCTGCATATAAAGTTGTCAATTCTCGTTGACATAGTCCACATTAAAATTCTAACGTAGTTGTCGCTCTATTCCAATGAAATTAGTCCTTCCAAATTTACAAGTACCTATAAAAGGACGGGCGAATCGAAGTATTAAAAATCAGAACAAACACATAATACTTACATCCCTATATAGTCTCCTTTAACAATGGCTCCTAATTATGTGATGATAGTTGCTCTGATAACATTTATTTACTTTTCACTATCTTTTGGTGATGATGCTATGTTACCAACGTCACACAACAATCTCATAGCCAAACCTAACTGCAATGAACGTTGTGGCGATGTCAACATCCTTTTCCCATTTGGTATGACCCGAGATTGCACACTACACGATCAGTTCCTTGTCACTTGTAATTACTCCTTTCCAACTCCCCGTCTTTTTTTCAATGACACCACTATTCAAATCACAAGCATATCACTCACTGGGCAACTTAACGTCTTACAGTTCATATCCAGAGATTGTTATCGTGCTGGGATAAGAACGGATAATAACCAGCCATTTATAGAATTACCATCGTTGTTTACTGTGAACAACACTGCGAATAAGTTCATCGCCATTGGCTGTGACACATATGCCATTGTTCAGGGTCATTATACCAAGTTTGGAGCTAAAATCGAGTATCCCTCCTACATAACAGGATGCATGTCCATGTGTAATAGTATTGATAATGCTGTTAATGGTGATTATAACTCATGTTCTGGGGTAGGTTGTTGCGAGACATCCATCCCTAAGGGAGCATGGAATGTCACCATAACACTAAGCAGCTATTATAATTATAATGATACTGATATGAAAAATAACCTTAGTTGCAGCTATGCTTTTGTGGTCGATCAAGCTAATTTTAGCTTTTCTAAGAGTTACCTCAGCAGTTTGCAGAAAGCAGAGAAGCTTCCTCTCGTGCTAGATTGGGCAATTGGTGAAGAAACATGTGAAATAGCTAAGATAAACTCGACTACATAAGTACATATGGATGTAAGAGTAAAAACAGTGATTGCCAGGATAATTCAAATGGATATCGATGTTCCTGCATGCAAGGATATGATGGGAATCCATACCTGAAAGATGGTTGCCAAGGTATGTATATGTTTGTGAGTCTCCTAATATGATTTAATATCAAATCTATCATTTTGCAAATGAATGTTTACGTTATCGTACGGTTGTGCTCTACAAGTCTGCAGATATCAATGAATGTGTAGATCGGAAACCAGATTATAGGTGTGTCAAAAATTCCATTTGCAACAATACAGATGGGAGTTATATGTGCACATGTGGTCCAGGGTTTAGTGGTGATGGTTATACTGAATGCAATCGTGACAATCCTCAGAGAAAAATTCAGAATATTTATGTAATTATAGGTACCTTTCTAACTTCTTTGGAATTCTGCAGGTAGTTCTTTGATAAGCCCGTCAAATTTCATTCACAACTGAACCGAAAAAGAAAACCACAAATTGTAGAAGTGTATGACCATCTCATCTAACAGATTTCAAAAAGAAGTTGAAATCTCTTCTTTCGCTGCATATTACAGATTTCAAAATGGGCAACAACTTTATGATCACAAACTACATACATCAACCTAAAATGTCTAATATAGAGAAAAGAGTTTTTTCATGTATATGTTAGTAACATATATATATTTCAGGCATTACAGCAGGGGTTGCTTTAATGGTTATTATAGTGTTTGGCTGGTCATATACTGCATTCCAAAGCAGAAAGATGTCAAAGATGAAGAAGAAGTTTTTTCAGGAAAATGGTGGATTAGTTCTACAACAGCGACTTACAAGGGAAGAGGGATCAAGTCATAATAATACAATAAAGATTTTCACAGTGGAAGAGCTAGAAAAGGCAACTAATGGCTTTGACAAAGATAGAGTTGTTGGTCAAGGAGGTTTTGGAACTGTTTACAAAGGATATCTGAAAGATAATTGCATCGTTGCCATAAAAAAATCTAAGGTAATTGATTGCAATCAGATCGAACAATTCATAAATGAAGTACTTGTGCTTTCCCAAATCAACCATAGAAATGTGGTTAAGCTCTTAGGTTGTTGCTTCGAGACGGAAGTTCCACTATTGGTGTATGAATTTATCAGCAATGGAACACTTTCTGAACACTTACATGATAAATTAAAGGCGTCAGCTCTTTCTTTGGATATTCGTCTGAAAGTTGCTGCAGAAACTGCAGGAGTACTTTCCTACTTGCACTCAGCAGCTTACCCTCCTATCATTCATAGAGATATTAAGTCAGTCAACATTCTTTTAGACAAAAGCTACACAGCCAAAGTGTCTGATTTCGGAGCATCCAGGTTGGTTCCTGCTGATCAAACAGAGCTATCTACATTAGTTCAAGGAACTCTAGGATATCTAGATCCTGAATACTTGCAAACAAATCAACTCACTGAAAAAAGTGATGTATACAGTTTCGGAGTAGTGCTTGTAGAGCTCCTAACCGGTAGAAAGGCTCTATGCTTTCAAAGACCAGAAGAAGAGAGAAGTCTAGCTCAATATTTCATATCTTCAGTGGAAAAGGGTCATTTGTTCGATATTCTTGACGACAATATAGTCTATGATGAGGGAAATGCAGGGCAATTGAAAAATGTTGCCGTGCTTGCACAAAGGTGCTTAAATGTTAAAGGGGATGATCGACCTACAATGAAGTTAGTTGCTGCAGAACTGGAAGCTGGATCTAGATTGAAGCACTCGTGGGCTCAAACTGATCAACATTCAGAGGAGATAGAGTCCTTATTGCACGACACTCAACCGTTGGGATTTGGGTACGAATATAGTGAACACAGTGTCCATATTGATAGTATAATGAGCCACGTAACTTTACCATTTCCTGGAGGAAGGTGATCAATCATGAATGTTAATTTTTCTCAGCAATACGAACTCAAAACAGCCATAGCTTCAACATGAATTTATTTGCATCTCTTTTATTTGTCGGAACATAATAAATTTGTGTAACAAATTAATGTCCAGTGTACTAATTATGTATCTCAATAATAGTCGACACAATTTGATGTTCTTCTTACACTTGAACAGTTCCTTTAAAATTGTTTTGTTGCTCAACTTATATGTTTATTAGCATGTATTTTTGGTGCAAGGTTGTTAAAGAAAAAAAAATGGAAGTTGTTGATTTAAGCTGAAACTAATTTTGATGATATACAAACATCTATATAAAAATCATGTTCTTAGCAAGTCTCAATAAGGAACTAGTTCACTAGCAAATTTATTGGAGGAAGTGGGTTGCAGAAGTCCTATGCACACAGCGAAAGATTCAGGTCATTCACAAAATGACTAGAGATGGTTGTTGATCAGACGGCAGGGTAAAACAGATTCAAAATGCAAGAAGGATTCTTTAAGAAATTAAGTTTATGAGATAAGCGCGTAAATCAAAGAACACAAATTCAATATGAAAATATTGCTATGTTTGCACAAAGGGAGAGAATTTTTGAATTAGGAGAAGCCCCGTAGATTTGCAAGCTTAAGTCCCACATTCAGACCTTTAATAAACTGTCTGATCCTCTCCTCCTCTGTGGGTAGTAGTTGCAGAGAATACTTGGATAAAGAATGGAATAGGGCATGATAAACTGTGACTGAAAAACTCCCCTACACTATACTGGTGAAATCATCAGGTCTCTTCTCTCACAAGGAACGAGGAACATACTGCTCTAGAAAGATGTAGTGAAACTAGGTCTACATCAAAGGAAGTGAACCGACAGGTCCACACTCAACATAAACCTGCCACTATAACTTAGCATTTCCCATCAGCTGGAAAATTACAAAATCCACTCCATATCTCTCCACTTCCCACATCTTATGGAGCCTTTCGTGATAGTCAATCATAAACTCATAAGCGTCCTCACTCAGTATCATAGAAAATAGGAGGCTTCACCTTGGTGAACCTCTATAATAGATCATGCTCCTCTTTAGTCATCATTGGTGCAGTCACAGGCCTCAGAAACATACCTGAATTAGAAATTTGATCCATCCACAGAGCCATAGCTGCAACATGCTGAACTCCCAAAACTAGTCTGCGGGAACTGCAGGAACTGTGGGAGTAGTCCCATTACTTGCCAATTACCTCTCGAACTAGTACATCTACCTTCTTTGTCACAATCTCTAGAGCCTCTTGAGGTGCAGGGGAATCACTCCTGTCTCTCACCTGTTAAACAACTAGAGTTCTAGTAGCGATTGGATTGCGACTCTCATCCTACCTCTGGCCCATCCTTAACTGTGAGTCACAGAGCGGCAACTGGCTCAAGAACCTTAGCTTTTGCCACACCCGAATGTGTTCTTACCATTTGTGAGAGAAAAGAGTGATGAGTCAGATACCAATTTGGATCACCATATAACAATTATAATCAAGTAATAGCATGAAGTAAATAAAAAGTGAGTTTTTCTAGTAACATATAGCCTCTCGAAGAGCAGTATAGACATCTCTGTACTATTTAGTAAGACTTCGCTAGACCTATCTTTGTACGATTAGATCAACGAACCTAAAACTCTGATACCAACCTTGTCATGACCCAAAGCATCATGACTGGAAAGCACACCAATCCCCCTATGTGCTACCAACGCTTAACATCCTAACTTACCCAACATCCAAGAATTCTAGTAAGAAAATAACAAGTACAACAATAAATACTAAGTCTAAAAAAAATCAAATAAATAGCAAAAGTCTAAACTATTACATCTCCAGAATTCAAAAGTCACCATACTAAAACATTTAATTAAAAAATTTTAAGAGTAGAAAATGAATAAATACTAAGTAATCTCAAGGTTTGAAGGGAATTACATCAAAATAAGGAAGATCTGCGGTAGTCCAATGGAAGTAGCTCACCCTCAGATTTGGAAATAACTTACCTAAATACGGGGTCTAGTAGACGCCTCTGGATCATAGTCTGCGCTCAAAAGAAAGTGTAGGAGTCGCATCCCTACTAATACTATGTATCTGTAGACATCATATAACGACTAAGATTAATAACAGATATATAATCACATTTATAAAGCAAGTAGACGGGTAATTCCACATAGTCAAACACATAAGTCACAATTCAACAGAGTCATCATAAATCACTAACAATTATGTGTAAATAGATATAGTTACAATCATCATATTTCTAACATATCACAATCCATACACCAATGTACAGAGCAAGAACACTGTATATGGACCAACACTATGGAAGTATAACTCTAACCATTTATATGAGTATAAGTATCATATATCATATTATATATATAATAATAATAATAATAATATAATAATAATAATAATATACTAAAGGTGGGAAGCCACAAAGTTAAAAGTTGAAATACCATTTTACCCCTACACCAAATTAAAATATAATAAAACATATACTTAATTAAATAATAAAATAATAATCATTTATTATAAAGTAAATTCCTCCTACTAAATATAATAATTTGTATGTTTTAATGTTAGCTTACTACTTAATTGAAAGAATTTTTAATCTTCTTATACATGGAGCCTTTTTATCTTCTTTATAAATTTTAGGTTAAATAGTCTGGTGGATCCTTATACTTGTATGAGTCTGTATTCTGAACCCTTTTACTTAACCATTTACCAACTAAATCCTTAAACTCAATCAAACGAATATTTTTAAACCCCTCTTATCATGTGTGTAGTTCACTCGCCCTTGAACAAATGACATGTCAAATCCATGTCACATAAATTAATAACATGTCAAAATTATCTTCATTATTTAATTTTAAAAATTATTAAACAAAGTTTTATTAAATAAAAAATAAAATAAAAAAATTTAAATTTATTAAGCAAAATTTGGGACTCCACACCTCCTCTCCTTATTTCAACCGTGTAAATCTAAAATCCACAGGTGAAATTCGTTGCCGCCACCGCTCTTCTTGCCGGCGATACCTGTACTTGTCTCCATCTCCGTTGAAAACCTCACTATTTTCCTTTCCTCTTTCTCCAACCTCCACAAAATTAGTAACCCTAAGCCAAAACACCATTGGCGACCCCTGCGAGCCACCAGGAACCGCCTCTCCTCTCCATCCTCTCCGTCGTACCAATAAAGCCCCTCGCTGCCTCCCGTTCGGGTGAAAAAGGATCAATGCCGCCTTTCTCTCTTACTCCACTTTGAATCAGTAGACTCCGACTAGCACCGCCATAAAATCACCGCCGCTTTCTCCCTCCAGTGATAACAACTTGAAATCTGACGACAAGGAGGTGCCAATGTCCTGCTAAAGGTGATAATAAGTGTGGAGAAGAAAGAAAAAGAGGTTGGAGCAGGAATGGGGATGGCGGCGAAAAGTAGGTGGAGTTGAAGGGAGAAGAAGACTTTTTTAAAATTTACTTTTTTCTTTTTTAATTCATTATTTTATTTTTTAGTTTTTTTTTAATTTAATATTTTAGTTTTTAGTTTTTTAAAAGTATAATATTATATTTTAAAATATTTTTTAAATTTAAATATGAAGTTCACCCGCCTTCACATGTGTGTAGTCACACTCTCTTGCCAACTCAACCATCTTAATGCCACAGAAGCATGGTCAATGGTAAGAGGGGTTTGATATATTGTATTTTATTGAGTTTAATGGTTTAGTTGATAAATGATTAAGTAGAAGGGTTCATGATACAAACTCATGCAAAGTATAAACATGATTAAGTAGAAGGGTTCACGATACAAACTAATGATAGCCTTTTCACTTTTCAGCTTCTCTCCTTTTATTAATTATTTATATTATATTATATTATTATTATTATAATTATAAATTTTAAAAGTGAGGAGATATAATTAAGTCAAAACTTAAAAAATAAAAATAATCATAAGAAAGTATTACATTTATTCGGAAAGAAAATCAACTAAGCCTTTTTCACTTCTCTTAGTTAATTTGAATAACTTAATATAGTAGTGTTTGACCTCATGAAAACGTGTATCTTTTGGAATTCAAATCAAGTTCACTTAAGTAATTAGTATGTCATGCCTCGGAAAATTCAAAGAGTTGTATTTGAAGTATGTAAATTAAATAGATACATGTATTTTTTCGTATAAATACAAATCTTTCAATAGTATTTCCATAGAAAGATTTATATTTGATACAATTTTTGTATGTGGAAGACTAGAGAAGCTTTAATTAAGTGAAGAAAATTTGAAGACAAGAGGCTTTGTGTCAAAATTATAAGGCATAATGTGATTATAGGGATGAATAATACTTCAATTACTAGAATATCGGAGCTTGATGTATTTATATTTTTTATTTATTTACCGAAATTAGAACTATGATAAGACCCCTCCATTTATGTAGTTGAATGCACTTCCGTTAACTTGTCTTCAAGATTTTTAACTCTTTTTTTTATGGTCAAAGGTTGAATGTTTATTATTATAGCTTTTTTCAATTTGCATTATCAATAAAAAGAGATTATCTTAGAATTTTTCTATTTTTGTTGGTAGCCTTATGCTAGGCTTGCTCCTGTGATATTTTTTTCTTTATATTTGTAATTTCATTTTAAGAATGTATATGATCGAAGGGTGTATTTTTCCTATAGAAAATAAAACAAATAGAATCATCACAATAATCTATAAGGCATGTAAAAACAGACCATTAACGCCTACAAGATATCAAATTATTAATAATACATTTTTTCCACCTTTAATTTTAAATATTTGTAAAGAATTATTCTTATATATGCTTGTGGCTAAAATCTATATTTTTTTAGACAATTTTTATTAAAATTATTATGAGATCCAAATCCCAAAGTAAAAAAAAATGCTACACCAAAATGCTTAAGAAGTTAGAAGATCTTTTAACCTTCGACCAAATATTGGTCCTATTATATTTTTAACAGAAAAACGTAAAATATATTTTAACAAACTTTTAATTGTAAAAATATTAATATTATCATTTTGACTCTCCACTAAATTAAAATCTAATTTATTTAATTAAATATTAATATTTTAATTATATAATGACAATTAAAGTACCAACTGTTGCACTTTAATTCTATAGTTATTTCCTTCTAATTAAGTTTCCTTAGTTATAAATTTGAATTACTTAATTGCATTTGTAATGAGAAGGAGAATTTCATCTTCTACTAATTAATATTAAAACATTTTATCTTCTTGAAATGTGCAACTATTAATTTAATTTCAACATTTTTACTCTATTCTATGAGACAAGAAAGATATTTTAAGGAAGTTAATCATAAGGTAGTGTGCCTCTATGTTTGTTTTTGCTACTTTATTTTGTCTTTTAAAACAAATATAAAATTTATATATCGAAATTATAATAAGGGGAGGACTAAATGCAAAAGAGTTTCTTCTTATGAGTTAACTATACACTAAAAACATTTTCATTTTACTTTTTATATTTTTGTTAATTGTAACTCAAATACAAAATTAAAGGAAATTATGTAATTTTTAATAATTCATATTCATTGTTATGGAGTACACGTGTAACACACGTGCCCAAAAACTAGTTATATTAAAACTGGAAAAATATTTAGGCAAAAGTTAATTTAGGATTTTACCCCTATATTAAATTTAAATGTTATAAACTAATTAATATATTAAATATCTATTAATCAAAATGTTTTAAAGTCTTTTCACCTCCTATATATATATATAATCCTATTTGTATATTTTTTAATTAATAAGTAAATTTTTTTCACTACTTCTAATTTATAATATTTTAAAAGTTATCATATTTACTTCAATCTTCCAACAATCCTATTCTTAGACCAAAATTCACTATCTTAATTATTCAAACCATTAATGATTTTAATAATGCTGAAAAAAGAATTCTATGAGTCACTACACTTATACGTATAAATATATATTTGTCATGCTTCTTTTCCTTCCACATATTCCTCATTTACATCTCAAAATTTTTAGTTATTATTGACGATTTTGTTTGTGCTTATGAGTTTGATGTTACATTTTTTATATGATTTCTAACAATTATTGTACAATTAATTCTTTTGACTATTTTATTTTTTGTATATTCATGTTTGAATAAAAGAAAGATTCATTTGAATATTGACCGTATTTGAGTTGATCACGACGATATTCAACATATGTATTAGTTTAGCTTTTGTTTTTTCATGCATAATAGATATATATACAAAGAAAGTCGAATAATATATGTACCATTCAAATTTATTATTTGCAATACAAACATTGTATCAAGTACTTTCAGGTAAATGTGCAACGCATGTTCCTAGAAACTAGTGTATAAATATAAGTCTAACCAAACTATGCTATCTAGGCGGAGTGTACTAATCTGGGATCCAATTGGTGCTCAAACACGACCTCGAGCCCAACAATAATAAGCATAACTCAAAGGATCATAACAAGCCTATCGTTAAACAACTAGCGAAGGGATCAAGAAGAGCTTCCAAATCAAAAAAGGGGAGAAAAGCTCAAGGATTGACACCTTATCCCATTCACACCGCTCTAGTCTATGAATGAGCACAACTAGTGCCAAACTACGACTATGACAAGCCTCCAAAGTCTCAAACACCAACACACGATCAACAACCCAAAATCAAGCCATACCAGAAGCAACTTTAAACTCCAAGGGTGAAAGTACACACTCTAAAGCACCTAAGGCTTAAACCTAGACTAAGGCCATAGATTACCACCTCCAACTATGATGCATGTGCTAAGGCATACTACAAGCAAGGCTACAACCTGAACTAAGGATCCCGACCCCCACAACACAAGTCTGACGCTCCCACGGGTGTCAAGAAATGATAGAATAACATAAGTGTAACACCTATGATTCGAGAAAATAGAAAAAATGTAGCTTTCCAGGACCTGGTGCCAAAACCATGGAAGCCACCAATGGTCCGTGGTCTGACACACGGTCTGTAGGTGGGGTCCATCATTGGGGTCCAGGATTTAGGGATCTCTGATCCCACCCACGATCGACCAGTATGGTCCGTGGTTGGATTAACAGACCGTAGGTAAGGGTCAACAACCAATTGGAGTAAAATGGTTGTTGGGTTAACTTCAAACAGTCATATCTTTTAGCACAAAATGAATTAGGTAGCACATGACCAATCAAATTAAAGATAATTGAATCCTCTTTCCAACGCCACTAAGGTTGCTAAAATCCAAGCTCGGAGTAAAAATTTATGCTCATTTTAGTGTAGCCACGTCGGGCAAACCATGAACCACGACCCCAGTCGATGACCGATAGTTCAAATGACGGCCCGTCAGTCCCGTAGTAGATGGCCTTCGTCAGCTTTTAAGTCAGGGTCATTTTTGTCCTTTCCCTATGCATTGGGGCACTTAAACTACATCATTTGATGCCTAAACTAAGTTGTTTTACTCAGTATAAGCCTAATAACCTAGTAAGACATACCGAGAACCCTCATTCTCCAAAAATCATCAAAATTAGAACGAAAAGAAGAGAAAGAGGCGTTAATTTCTTGCAAGAACAAGCAGTAGCGTTCATCAAGTTTCAGCCCCAAAATCGAAAGGATTTATGCGTAGATTTCGTCAGCAGGTATGTTGGATTTCACTAGTGGGTTCCTTTCATCCACTAGGTCCTTAGAATTCAGTTAGTTCCTTGATTCTACATAGTTTGTTTAGATCTAGGGTTTCTAAAATCTTGGAGAATTGTTATGATTTCAGTTGCTATAGTATCCA
>JAJOOS010008396.1:0-15121 GCA_029582725.1 Solanum chiquidenum
GTGGATTTGCACTTAAATAGACGCACATTTGGCTGTAAAATCACTCTACTTTGTAAAGATGACATCAGACATAAGTGCAGTACCGGCTTCAATCTTGTAGCTACTGAGTACAGACATAGTATCTCCATATCTGGTTCAGAGAGTCCCTAGGCCATATCATCGACCCTGAAGTCCAAACTTATAAGATCCTAACTGAAATAGGAAATAGGTTAGACCTAATAGGCGGCAAAGGAGTGTTTATATCAAATCTAGAATATATTGAACCAAGTAAGGTAAGAGAGAAATTAAAGAAAGCTAGTTAACTTTTAATTTAGCATCCCTCAGCTACACAAGGTCGATAAGCATTATCTCCTCAATTGAGAGTATTTCTACCCCTTCCTCATAACTCCAGCTTTATTTCAACAGTCTACTAACTCTCTACATAATAAAAGAACGATTCCAACTACCTATTAATGTACAAAGGTCACATAACAAACCTACTCTGTCCTTGCAGAATAATAATTACACCAAAAGTAACAGATCACAAAATTAACAGAACCAATACCGCCAACTAGAGTTACCTTCCGGTTCTTTAAATTTCAAGAAATACTCGTGACCATGATCTTCAATGGAGAGTATTACAATTTTCCAAAGGCCATAATGAAAAAATTCATAAACTAGGAGAACTGGATTATAGTGATAACTTTAAATTAAAAGAAATTTCGCGACTTTTAGGCTTTAGGCACCGCCATAGATCGATGTTGAAGCGAGGCAGTGAATTGCAAATATACATATTCTTGATTTAGAGCCAAAGTGATATCAAGAAGATGAAAAGGTTACAGTAGTATACGTGTTATGATAATATAATTTTTCCTTTCAAATCAATTCACTGAAAAATATTATTATTATTGAAATAATGGAAAATTTTCAATTTTCTTTTATAAAAAAATATTATTAGTTTTTTTTTCTCCTATAGATTCAATCAAAATAATTGTGAAAATAGACGCTGAATATCTTCCGTGATAAAAAATTGTGATTTTTTTTGCACCTAAGATAAAATAATAAATTTTACTTGATATAAGTTTATATTAAATTAAAAATATGCCCTTTTAAAAAAAATGACAAAGTTTTTTATGAGTCAATTTAGATTGCATTCAGCGAAACTATGAAGTTTATGTACAAATTATCCTGTTCTCAAATGACTATAATTTTATTTTTCCTCCGTATTTCTGAAATGTTTACTTTTTAACCCTACAGTTCATTAAATATAAAATTGTGAATTAAAGATTTGAAGTATCCTTATTTATTCATACTTTAAAAGTTTAGAGCTATCTGAACTTAAAACTTTTATTTTAGTCGCATATATTATATAGAAATTAAGTTACGCAACATGAGATATATAGTGTTTTCACAAAGTTGTTGTAGTACTTAGAAACTAGAGTTATGCTATTTTGGGTCTGTTTTTTTCTCTCTTGGATATTACTATATTTTGGCCTTCTAAGTCCCTACATATGATGTAACTTGTTATGCCTTATTACATAACTCGTAAAATATTATAATACGAAAATATAAACTTGTGTCTTAAGAAAAAAACTGTGTTGAGTATACCTTTCCTCGTGTTATTATTATATGAAATGAAAAATAACCCTCGTGTAAAATCCATGTTGTAACTATATCTATCTATGGAATGCTAGTCTTAGCAACAAAAGTTCATTGCGCATAATGAGGTGACAAAAGAAAGATTCAGCACATTAACTCACATTAAATGTAGAAAAAAATTCAAGGGATGATATGTCGCAATGCAATTTACATGTATGTTAATTCACAGACACAAAACATATCAATCAGATTGTTTGAGGAATCCTACATATTGTTGGAGCAAAGGATCGTAAACAAAAACATTATGTGTTGATAAAAAGAATGTTAATAAACTAATTTCAAAGAGAAATTGATGTCTTGCTCCACAATTCAATGAAGAAGGATATCGATATCCATATGTAACCTTTTCTCCATATCCTCCTCTTTTGAAATCTCATCCAAATACTGCTGCAGCCAAGCTACGTCAAGCTCTACTTCCACGGCAGTAGAGACAAAAGATTTCATCTGTTTGATTGATGAAGAACCAACATCACCAGCTTTCAGCCTCTTTACAACATCACAAACTAGATCAAGAAGGGAAGCTCTGGAAGCCAATGATTTGTAGTGACAATTGACTGCAATATCACCATACTTGGAAAAAATGGCAGTCAATATGGGAGCACTGCTCACTTTTACTTTATAGCCATGCAAATCCACCTTGACCCCTTTATTTTGGTGCACTCCCTTTGGAGTTAAATTATGTTGCTTGCTCCTACAGCTACATAAAAGGAATACGTTGTTCAGCTCGAATTACGTTCATTATTATGCAAAGGGGATCTAAATGCGATATTAATAACTTACGTTGTTGGAGGAGCCAGATCATCAGCTGCTTTCCCCTGCCAAATTTTATATATAGAAAGGTGTTATGAAATAAATACTAAGATTAAGTTTTTAGATATCTATCGATTCACCATGCATGCGTTCTAGGTTCTCTCTCTCATCTAAACTTCTGCAGCAGTTTGCCATTCACAATGACACACTTGAATACTTTTAGAGACCAAAATGGTTGTCGTGCAAGGTGAAAATGACTAATTTAAGAGGATAAAACAAGAACCAAGAACTCACTATTTAGAACCAGTTTGAGCTTCAAACAGAGTTGAGGAAAAATAAGGGGTAGAACAAACACTTTACTTGAATTGACATAATATTCCAAAACAACTACATTCATTCACTTTAGTAAGCACTTACTGAAAGTAGGCTAATATTGATAACTGAAAGCCAGATCAAATCAATGATAACAGATGTTTACCTCTTCTTGTGATGGCAAGTACTTCCTCCTTTTACGTTGTTTACGTTGTTTTTTACAGGCTTTGGGGAAATTGATTTCTTTGGTGTTTGAGACAGAACCCAGTACCTGCAGAGATCAATTTATGTACATAATAAGTCCAAATTAAGGGGTAACTTAAATACTTTACTTGAGTCGACATAACTTTCTAAATGAGGACATTCACTTCAGTGTAATCACTTATTGAAGGTTTTCTAATATAATTAAATAAGCCAGCTCTAATTAATGATACTGAAATAAATGTTGACCATTTCTTCTGATAGCGAATTCTTACTTTTACACTGTTCTTTAGAGGTTTTGGAAAAAATGATTTCTTTGGTGATTGAAAAGGCAGAGCCCAATGCCCGCACAATTTAATTTATGTATATAATAAGTCCAGAACTAAGGGGCAGAAATAAATGATATACTTAAATACACAACTTCCTAAACGAGTTCAGGCAATTAATGCTAACTGTTTGATTTACCTCAGCTCTTGATTCACCAACTGATGACCGCCATCTTATATTTGATCTCCTTTCTCCACTTATCCAAGCATCATCATATCCTTCCTCTGCTTTATTCAAAAAAGTAGGTTTCCAACCTCTTTTCTTTGAAGTTTGAGTAGCTTCTGGATCTACTGCTTCTTTGGTTGCTTCTGATTCCTTTAACGATGAAACTGTCTCTAGAACAACATCGTCGTTCTTATGCGCAGCATGTGGTGCAAGCTCTTCCGGAGCACTTTCCACCTGACAAGTGAGTAGCACAGGAAGAATTCATATCATTATTATAAATCCAGAACAAATATCACTTATTATCTGTGAAGTTACCTTTACTTATCACAACTTTATATCAACAATTAATCAGCAAAACAAGAGCTTCTGACTATCTCGTAAAGGACCTTATAGTTTTATCTTTCTCAAGCTAATCTATGAATGAGGACAGGTTGGTGGAAAACTACATGTGTACACATTCCTGAGTTTGGAAAAGTAAAAAGAACTTAAGAGAAACATCACCTGACAAGTTAGGATCACAATGCTTTAAATTTAACAAAGAGCATGGGATCAAAGTTATAAAAGCACTGTAGCACATTGTGTAATGATCCATGATAAATACTCGCAGCTGATGCTACAGATTGCCTTCAACGTATTAACAAGGAGGGTCCAAGTCATCTTATTTGAACGGTCAAACATGTCATTATTTCCTTTATCGGAACTGTCACTGTTGACATCAAGGATTACATTTTTCTTTCCTCTTCTATTTTTTGATAGTTAGTATCAAATTTCTTTCTTTTCCCACCTCATTTTCCAAAGATTCTTAGATCTTCAGTTTTTCATGATCGGCTGATTGCATGTTTATGTGCTTCCATTTCTTTGTAAATTAGGCAGGAAAAGGAGAAGCATAGAATTATACAACTAAACAATCATAGATTTTTTAAATAAATGCAGCTATTACTTTGAATATCAGATAGACCCACCATAGCTTTAGTTTTAATCGCCTCCCTCCACATTAATTCAACAACTTCTGAATAGTTGTTAAAGGAAATGCCAAGGTCCGTCACTGCTTTTTGAAGATATGGATAAAGTTTGACAGCACTTTCTTGAAGAACTTTCTCTCCCAGCACATAGGAACGAGGTGAAACATTCTAAAACAAAATAAGACGTCATTAAAAACAATGAGAAAGATAAAAGAATAAACTTATAGAGGAAAAGCAATACCTGATTTTCCTTCTTTACACTACTTATGAGGATGCTCACAAGGATATTCAGAAGCTGCATTGGAATATCATCACTCTCTTTTATTATCATGGTCATTATTTCTTTCATGTTCATGAATACTTCATCAGGGTGGTCCGGCCTTAAAATAGCGAAAGAGACAAAACAGTTGTCAGTCATTCCCCAGAAGGAAAAAATGGCAAACTGAGAAACTGGTAGTTTTTGAATGTTATGAAGGAAAAAAGAATCTGGTAGACTTTGACATTCTATGCACCTTAGCATATAATTTCATTTATGCTGCATTCAATATAAGATTAACCACGGTGAATATACTGCTAAAACTGGCATATACTCCCTCCATACCATTTGCTATAACAGTGTTTGATTGGTCCAAGTTAAGGGTGTATAATTGACTTGTGATGAATTAGAGGTAGCTGAAAACTATTTAATTAATAGTCAAAGAGTTAGCTTGATAAAGAAAATATCAACTTATCAGAATCCAAATTTGAACAGTCACAAACATTGAATTTTTAAAAGTTGGCAGCCGGTTGTTTAGAAATTTCAGAAAAAAATTGTGGATGAGAAGACTAGATACCAAAGGAGGGAAGATAACAGTATTTACATCAACGCTCTTTAATATGCCCACATTCTTTAAATATATTGTCTTTGCATGCTTGTAAGTGTTTCAATAATTTGGTGATTTTTATTGGAAGCGAAAAAAGGGTCATACGAGCTTCACCTAGTAGAGACTAGAGAGGGGAAGAAGATTATGGTTCCCAAATGGAGTGAGCAGGACTTAGACCACTATCCACCTATAATACAATTTTCTTAAGAGTAAGTTGTGGAGATTTTATGCGGACAAAAATGTGCATGCTTCATGGATAAGGTTATATTGACTAAATATGGACTAGAATGGTGATTAATTAACTGGTGAGCGGGTAAATTCATTTGGAAGTGACTTCTCTTCAACATGAGATTGATTGAAGCTGCTGAACCTGTACTTAGTAGTTGATTAGTACCAGCAATGAGACAAAGTTTCTACCACTCCCCCCTGGTCTTTCAGCCATTACTTCCATCCTTTTTTACTTTTCAAGTGTACCAATCTTATTTAAGATTGAAAAATCCGTTTGGAGCCAACCCATTGGGCCAACTGCAACCTTCGGAACTCGGGGATGATGGGCCCTCTCCTCTATCCTTCTCTACTTAAATATTGGATTTAGTTCACTTGGGGAAGGACTCAAACTTGTAACCTAAGACACAAGTCCCTCAACCGGTGCCTGTTGAGCTCATCCCTGGGGGCTTAACTCAATCCATCATTTGATCCACAAATACCAACATACCAACTTACTTCATGTTGCCAAAACATAAAAGAGGAAAACAACACTGTAAATCACTGCTGTTCTTTTCCACATTTCCACTCCCATTTAACTAGCTCTACATGTTCTGAATTGGGCATAATTAATTGACCACCTTCAAAGCCCAAGTCAAATCAAATAGAACAATTTATATTCAAAAAATGGCTCACGGAATTGGTTGTTCTCAGCTGGAGCGATCGTTCAAGGACATGCAACTGATGAGGCACCTATATAAAAGTTCTTCTAAGACAGAAATTAACCAAGACAAACTCTAAGCCAAGTAGCTAACTAAAATATACTAAACCACAAGCAATTACTCTTCTCATCCATGAGCGTTGCTCTTTAAAGTTTGCAGTTATTTTCTTGTCTTAGTGCACAAATAACTAAACTTGTGGCAAGGACAGAGCATATATCATATTACCAGAAATAAATGAACAATAATAGATAAAACACCAGCAAAGTAGCAACCATGTGGTCGGCATCAATTCCTCTTACCTTTAGGAAAATTATGAATGTATATCATAATTGGAGGTATACCTTATACTATTTAAAAAATGTTGAAACATCTGAACAATCAATGCATCTAACTGGAGATCCAACATCAGCACGCACGTTTGGTACTTCGCAAGAACTTCAATAATTGAGACAACCTTTGAATAACTGCGACCCTCAAAGCAAGACAATTTCCCAAATGCCAAAACTGCAAGCTCAAAAAAGTCCTGTCCGCCAATTGAGCAAGAAACCAAACCAAGAGTACATATAAATACTATTCATGCATCCAAGAAAATCATATATGCATAACTACACTACAGAATCTGAACCATCAATTAAAAAGCAAAACAGCATAGTTAGAAGAGAGACTGGCAACCAGTCTGACTTCCAATTTCAATAAAGAAGGCTGTATGAGTTGTACTTGCCTCTAGTCTGGTATCATTATATGGTTGATCTGGAGCTGTAATTCTAATGATCTCACTCATGGAAGATGCAACTGACACCTTCACATCTATGTCAGGATGCCGTAGAACTCCATCTGTAATCAGTGCTTCCATTGCAGGCTGAATAGCATCTCGCACCGATGCAGGGGGAACTTGCTTCACCATTGACAAAAGATGCTCCAAGTTCTGAAAATTGCATACCAAAAAGAAGTGATTGAACTATGTCAAATACATTGGAAATGCTTCTCTGGATAACAAAGAAATCTAGATCATAATTCATGAGATCTGGTAGAAAATAAAGAATGATAAAGTTCTAAACAAAATCACAAGGTCAAACATATCTCTCTCTCTCTCTCTCCACAGTTTTATGCTCTTTCATCCATCAGGAGGCCTAATTATGTCCTTTAAACAACAAGAAGTAAACAAACACGGCGAGATAATTGACTGCCAGATCAAGCAAATAAGCAATGTCACACCGGAAATCCCAATTTATGATAAAACCTATGTTGAAGCACAAGAAGGAAAGTTAGGCCAAGTACTTTCAGAATAAACATGATTGAAGATGGATGGTGTTGACTGATCTTTCTTCCCTAGTTATGTGCAAGGAACACGTTAATAATTGTAGATATCAAAACCCAATGAAAATCAACAAGGTTATGTACTTTTTGCTTATGACATTGAGGAAAGAAAAAGAAAAGGTTCTCACATCAAGTTTCTCCAGAATCTCCTCTTTAGAAGATGGGGGTTGCTGAAGTAGCTCATTCCCAACTTCAAGAAGTCCTTTGATGCATTCCTCCTCAGAAACAGAAGCACGAGCCATGGAAACCGTTTCCTTTGTTCAAAGCACACAAAGAACAAGAAGTGAACTGCAATTTGGAAATTAGGTTTTAAGACGCAAAAACCCTAGAAATTACAAGAGAGAAAAGAGGAAAACCGCGGTGCAGAAAGGCCTCAAAAGTAACGCCAGTACTAGTATTCAAAAGACAAGTAAGAGAGAGGCAGAGATGAAAAGAGGGGTATGAAAAATGGGCGCCTACAGCACAGGCAGTGCACATCTGTCAACGAGTTATTCAAAAACCCAACCTTTTGTGCTGTTAAGGAAAAAATTTCAATGTGTGAGTAGGACTGAGGTTGTCTAAACTGAGTGAATTTTCAGGTTTTCCCTCTTAAAATTGAGTTTCAATTAAAAGAATTTGCCAAAAAGGGTATACTAATAAATTCCCTGCTTAGATTACAGTAATCTGTATAGATTCACTTCTTCTTTGCCCTTTCTGTGTGCTTCTGCTATGAACGTATTCTGCCAACATCTAAAGATCAAAAGAAATATAAAGGTGATAATAACAATAAGAAGCTCTCAGTCCCGGACTTTACTTGTTTTTATGTTGAAACTCAGATGAGTAATGTTTATGCTAGCAACTATATCAACTTAAGGATATAATAGGAAAGTAATCAAAGAAGAAAATTATACTCAATATTGTAAATCTATCTGTGGTATCAGAAATATAAATACATTTGCAGCGGGTCTTGCAATAGATCTCGGGTATCAGAAATATAAATACATTTGCAGCGGGTCTTGCAATAGATTATGTAGTTGAATGCAATGCTAGACATTAGAACTGTTATAGCCTATTGAAATAATATCCGAGTACGTGAAATGAAGATTTGTTTTCTAAAAACGTAACAGGAATGGAAAAACTGATTAAATCAAATTTGTTGCCACCAAGAACCTAGGGAGACCCACGTATTGAAAGGTCTAAAAAGGTAAGGGAACAAAGTCTTGGGTCCTGTTCAGAGACAAATTTAGTTGGACTGGTTTATTCAAAATCAGTGCTTTGAGTATGGATCCTGTATAAATTATAGAATTAAGACATGTAGATATAATAAACTTACTGATAAGGATTGCAAATACTCACGTGCAGTACACACAAGTTGGCTTTCTTGTAAACAATGTTTTCATCACCTTAGTGGCTGCCCACTCAATGACCGTGTTGTTAACATCCTATGCTTCCTTGATATCTCAAGAACATCAGACTCTGCATCCTAGATCGTGTTATACATTTCTTTAAGGGCATACTATTGTAGAAACTCAACAGTATTGCATATTACCTGAGGAAGGGATTCAGCTCCGTGGATTTGCACTTGAATAGACATACAGTTGGCTGTAAAATCACTATACTTTGTAAAGATGTTATCAGACACAGGTGCAATGCCGGCTCTAATCTTGTAGCTACTGAGTATAGCATAGACATAGCATCTCCGTATCTGGTTCAAAGAGCCCCAAGGACTAATCATCGGCCCTGGAGATCAGCAAATTATTAGAAATGATTATTCCAAACATAAAAGATCCTAACTGAAATGTGAAGGCAGCGAGCTAAGCAAATAGGTTAGACCTAATAGCAGCAAATGAGTGTTTATATCAAATCTAGATATACTAAACCAAGTAAGGTAAGAGATAGAAAGTTAACTTTTAATTTACATCACTTAGCTACACATTAATAGGCATTATCTCCACAGGTTTGGTACGGGTTGCCTCCTTGGCGCAATTCCGTTATAAATGGATAGATAACATTTCTTTATAGCTTCTTCCATTTAACACAATAGTAAGATTTCCTCGTCATTGGCGAAACTAAATCAATTCTTCTGCTATATTTATCACAATTCCTACAGTTCTCAGCATAATAAATCCTTATCCTACAAAGACAATCAAGGAAACCTTAATCTAAGTAAAGATTTAACCTTCTGCATAAAAGACAAACTTGTAAGGATAAGATTAATCAAAATGCTTGGAGAAGCCCTCTGCAGAAAATCACATAGGATACCACACTCTATATAACTTCTTCTTTAAATGCAGAGCAGAAAAAAAGGGATTCCTTTCCTGAAGTTGGACATAGAAAATCAATGCAAAGCATGAGAAAGTCACCTTTACATAAATGAAATTAGCTTAACGTGTATGGTCATGGTATCATTCAATACTTTTACAGAAGTTATAGATTGGTTAATTTATCATTTCAATTAACATTTAAATCAAGGCTGATTCATCTATCTACATGAGCATCCCCATAAGGTTAAATGTCTAAGGGAGAGATATTCACTGGCATGCATATGCTATTTCAGTTGTAGAAACTCAACAGTATTGCATGACCCTGAGAAATACTGTTGTGGATTTGCACTTGAATTGACATACAGTTGGTTGAAACATCTCTGTACTTTGTAAAGAGAGCATCAAACACAGGTGTTGTGTCCGCTTAAATCTTGAAGCTACCGAGTATAGACATAACATTCCATATCTGGTTCAGAGAGTCCCAAGGCCATATCATCGGCCCTGAAGATCAGTAAATTATTAGAAATGATTACTCCAAACATATTAGATCCTATACTGATATATGAAGGCAGCGAGCTAAGCAAATAGGTTAGACCTAATAGGCTCCAAATGAGTGTTTATATCAAATCTAGAGTATACTGAACTCAGTAAAGTAAAAGAGAAGAAATCTAGTTAACTTTCGGTTTTACATCCCTCGGCTATACAAGGTTGATAAGTATAATTTTCTCCACCGATTTGGTCCTGCGTTGACTCCTTGGCACAATTCCATTCTAAATAGATAGATTTCATTTCTTTATAGCTTCTTCCACTTAACACAATAGTAGGATGTTTTCTCGTCATTGGTGTAATAGAATCAACCCTTCAGCTATATTATCGAAATTCCTACGGTGTTCAGAATACTAAATCCTTACCCTATAAAGACAATCAAGGAAACCTTAAGCTGAGAAAAGCTTTAACCTACAGTAGAAGAGACAAACTTGTATGGATAAGATCAATCAAAATGCCACACTCTAGATCACTTCTTCTTTAAATGCATAGCAGAAAAGTAGGGATTCCTTTCTTGAAGTTAGACATAGAAAATCAATGGAAAGCAAGAGTAAGTCTCCTTTACATAAATGACATTAGCTCAACATATGTGTATGGACATGGTATCATGCAATATTTGTACAAAAGCCATAGATTGGTTAATTTATCATTTCAATTTATATTTAAACAAAGGCCAATTTATCCATCTTCCTTAGCATGTCTAACGTTAAATATCTAAGACGGAGCCATTCACTGGCAAATCCTGTAATGGTAATTTCAGTGGTAAAGCTCTTGCTGAATATTGTGATACAAGTAACAGGGCAGATACTCAAAGCACTAAGACACTGCACCTTTACTCAAAAGCTTCAAACTTCACTAAGAGTGTGTTTTGTATGGAGGAAATCATTTTCTGGAAAATGTTGCCTAGTTTTCTCATGTGTAGTTGGTTAAAATATTTTGGAAACATTTAGTCTAGACTTCTCTAATGAAAGTAGAGAAAACAAGTTCCATACGTGACATTTCAAGTTCATTGTGTCCTCCCCACCCACCAAACATCCCCAATCCCCCCCCCCATTAATCATTCAACCCCTGAACCCCCAAATCCCTACCTCATCCCGCCACATAGTGTTTTGCTAGATTATATATAAATGCTCTTGGAATAATATTATTTTTCTTACTAGAAACCCATTTATTTTCCAATAAAATATTGTCTCGGAAAACCTTTTCCCATGTACCAAACACACCCTAAGTCCAGAAACGTTAAATGATTTAACATTCAAACTGAAGAATATAATCTTAAGAAAATATATGCCTGAGGGAGCACTGGGCATTACCATCAAACAAGAACCAGATAGAGAAATGTTTCCAAACAACATCTTCAATATTAGAAGGGCCAGATTGCAGCTTTTGAGATATCTAGTGATCAAATCCAAGACAACGGGTTCGGCGACAGAAGGATAACAGTTAAAGACCACTAAAGAACATATGCAAACCTAAGAGGAAGCTTGACCTGTGACAAATGTGAGAATACGGGAGAACCAGTCGCATAACAGAAATATTTGTCCCTGCACAACTGACAGTATGTATGTATCAACAGGAAATATTTGTCCCTGCACAAATGATCTTTGTCCCAGCACAATTTAGAAACAGTTAATGCAGCTACTAATAGAAATAATCCCATCAAAGTAACTAAATAATCACATGATCTACATAAGTAACATAACAAATACAGTTGTATGTATCAACAGGAAATCCTCATGAGTTACCTTCTCGTTCATAAAATTTCAAGAAAAATAATGGCAACATGGAATTATTCAACCCTGTTAGGCACCACCATATTGAAGCGAGTTTTGGTATCTTGAACCGTAGAAATGCATTGCCATAGTACATATTCTTAAGGGGAGAGAACGATTTGGAGTGTAATTGATAGGAAGAAGAATAGATAACGAGAACTGCTTGAGATATCTAATGATCAAATCCAAGACAATGGATTCAGTTATTGAAGGATACTAAAGCACATATACAAGCCTAAGAGGAAGTTGCACATAAAATAGTTTTTTGCCTCATTGGGTCTTGGGCTAACATTCTAAATATTTTTGGTATAACCTTTTTGTAGCATAGACAAGTGTAATGAATTTGACAGCATCTCTTTTGTACACTTGGTATCTCCTTCTTGATGCCAACAATGAATCTACTTACTTCATAAAATTAAAAAAAAAAAAAAAAAACTAAGAGGATGCTTGACCCTTGACAAACTAAGAGAACCAGTCACCACATACATAGTAGCACCCATGTACAATATGCCCAAAGCCCTATGCAAGAGTCCAATTTAAGCTGTCCATATTTTTTCCTAAAGATGGAAAACTGCATAACATACTTCACCAAAAATAATTCTTCTCCAACTGAGAGTACTAACCTAACCTACCTCACAAATCACACGTGACAGTGTTTTTAAACGGTCCGCTGATTCTCTTGATCATATCTGAAGCCATTACAAGTTTCCAAAGTCAACTGAAAGATAAAAACGTAAAAAAAAAATTAGAATACAGATCCTCAACTGAGAGTATTTCTACCCCTACCTCATAAATCACATGGACATCTTTATTTCAACAGTCGACTGATTCTTTTCTTCATAAAAGAACTACTCCAAGCTTCATAACTACCATATGCAGATAAGACCATAGCCTATTGATGTACAAAGGTCGCCTAACAGACTTACTTTGTGCTTGCAAAATAATAATATTGTGACCATGATCTTTGTCCCTGCTCAATTTAGAAACAGTAAATGCAGCTACTAATAGAAATAATTCCATCAAAAGTAACAGATCACAACGAAATAATCACATGATCGCGGTACTACATCTACAAAAGTAACAGAACTAATACTCCGACTAGAGTTACCTTCCCGTTCTTTAAACTCCAAGAAATATGATGAATAATTTCCAAAAAAAATATTCAATACCGAGCAATTTATAAAGATCCTCAACTGGAACTCCATTAGTCGCTGCAATAATGGTACTTAAAGATCTTGAAGCTACTCTTGAGATAATGGCGTGGAACCCTAACAATGAATTGAAACACTACATATTTATGGGATGAGGAAGAAGTGAGAATAATTTAGAGCTTAAGTGATATGGAGATGAATATTACAAGTTTCCATAGTCAAGTGTCAAGACCATGATCTTTGTCCCTTCACAATATAGACACAGTTACTAATAGAAATAAAGTATCAGAAGTAACTGGAAATCCTTATGAGATACCTTCTCCTTCTTAAAATTTCAAGAATTGAAGCGAGTGTTGGTATCTTGAACCCTAGCAATGAACTGATGCAGTACATATTTAGAGCTTAAGTGATATGGAGATGAATATTACAAGTTTCCATAGTTAAGAACATGATCTTTGTCCCAGCACAATATACAAACAGCCAGTTACTACTAACAGAACAAACTTCAAGAAATTTCAAGAATTTGGTATATTTGAACCCTAGCAATGAATTGCAGTAAGGACTAGGGAGGAAAGAGAGTGATTTGAGAGTAAATGCAATATGAAGATAAATAGACGATAGACCTTTCCGAAGTAGTTTTTTTTATATATATATAGAAGAAAGCGTTTGTCTCTCCGGTTTGGAAAAAATTGAATGGCGGGAACGTCAAGCGTTACATACCTTTTGGCTTCATAAGGTAGTTATGCCCTTAGGATTGTCCGATTGAGAACAAATTATTTTGAAATTAATTATTTTAGAAAAAGTTGTCATATGATAAGTTATTCTATCCGTTTAGCATTTTGTTGTTTATTGTGTTTCGTTTATCACCTTATTTTATTGTTATTATTTTATTATAGCATATATCTTCTTTCTTAGGTTTTGCAAGCCCAATAGCTAGTCTCATTCAACTTTATTTGATGTGTGGGATTTGGGCTATAGAATTAGTATCTGAGTGATGAATTAATAGATCGATTGTGGATTATTGTTCTCTATGTCATGGATTATAAAAAAATTCAAGTGATGAATGAGTACAAACGATTTTACGTGTAACGCTATGCAATATACATGTATGTGTTCAAGGAATCCTAAATATTGTTGGAGAAGAGGATGTTCAACAAAAACTTTATTTGTTGGTAAAAAGCTCATTTTACTGAGAAATCAATGTCTTGCTTCACAATTCAACAAATAAGAATATATCCATATCCACACGGACAGACTTACTTGTATATACAGCATTCCAGAAATCAAATTTAAAAAGTTGATCTAATACATGTTTTAGATTTACTTGGCAATAGTGTTCAGGAAAAGTAGCAAGGATAAAACAGCTCTACAGAAGCTCATTTAACCTACTTAGTCGACACTCTGCTTGATCCTCAACCTCCTTGATGTCCTGCTGAACTTTTTCACGCACTGTTTCAAGCACTTTGACAGACCTTTCCGCCTCTCCTGCTCGGCTTCGGGCCTTTTGCAAGCGCTTTTCAGCCTTTTTGAGCCGTTCCTCTTCAGCGAAGACCTTCCTATTCCTTTCTACCATGTCCTTTTTAGCTGCTATAGACACTAGCATGGTAGTCTTGCTCAACTCCATCAAATCCAATAACTTCTTCTCCATAACTCCATCTTCTGAAATCTCATCCAGATACTGCTGCAGCCAAGTTACATCAAGCTTGACCTTCGCTGCAGCAGAAACCAAAGCTCTCATATCTTTGATAGAAGTAGAGCCAACATCACCGGTTTTCAGCCTCCTTACAACATCACAAACTATATCAAGAAGGGAAGCTCTGAAAGCCAGTGATTTATAGTGACAATTGACTGCAATGTCACCATACTTGGCAAAAATGGCAGTGAGTATGGGACCACTGCTCACTTTTACTTTATAGCCATGCACATCAACCCTTACCCCTTTATTTCC